>JAMALC010000015.1:0-162163 GCA_023628275.1 Rhodotorula sp. M30-05A-2 | reverse complement strand
GTCGGCGAGAGACGATGATGATGAGAGAGACGACGCGGTCGACGACTCGCGCGACAGAGGCGACCGCGGGTACGACGGTGGCTGCAGGCTGCTCATCTGAGCGATTCAAGCTGTCGGTCAAAGCACTGCGTCGCTCAACCCGCGAGTGTAGCGATTGCCGCCTTCTCCACTTTGGATTCCTGCGAGTCGCCGGCAACTGCAGCCTTGCCAGTCTAGCGTCGCCCGAGGTCTATAGCACGCTCGTGTAGCACGCGGGAGTGAAGGACTTCACAGACAGGCGTGTATCGGGATTCTGCGCGAGTGGGCGGAGAAAGCGTCTACGGTCGACTTGCCCGAACGCCGCAAAGTTGGCTCCTCCTCTCTGCGTCGGCGATCTTTTCCTCGGCCACTTTCAATGCATGAGCTGAACCTGATGCCTGGTCAAGACCCGCATCACGCAGCGCAAAGTCGATTCCCCGCAAAGAACACGATACCGCTACACCGCTCGAGACCCTTTGCGACCGAGTGCGCGGCCGAAGAATCCGCCGCCACTACCACCTTCTTTCCCTTCGCCGCTATTGCCGCGCTCGTCCCTACTCCCGATACCACCAAGAGAGGCCCGAACCCGGTCTCGGGACCGTAGCGCAGGCGCAGGTGCCGGCGCCGGGGTGGATCCCACCGCTGCCGGCGGCGGACGGTTCAGCAACACCTTTGCCATCCCTGCCGAACTCGCGCGGCGCATTGCTCGCTCCGCTGCTGCGGTCGGGAGTTCCTCCGACGACGAAGAGGCGGCCGAGGGCCGCCCGATGCTGGCGAGACTGGTCGAGCTGGTCAAGCCGCGGCGGTTCGGAACGATTGCTCCGCTGAGCGAGGCCGAAAAGCCGGTCCAGCCGTCGGTCCAACCGTGCGCGTTTGCGGATGACTTGCCTCGCTGTAGGCCGTCAACGAGCGGCGCAGAGAAGGGTGAACGTCCGAAAGACGACGACTCGAGCGGGGCGCCGATCTCGTCAGCAGAAGTCGGCGAGAGGCAGAGTGGCTCTATCACTTCTCCGCGACCGACCCCGACCTCTGTATCGACGATGACACCGCTGACCGGCAGTGGTTCAGAGAGGTAGCTCTCGGTGGTCACCGTCTCTTGGAGGATCCGCACGCTCGCTGTCGCCGGACGGAGCGGTGGCTCCAGGCCGGCCGGCGGCACTGTCGACAGCACCGGAAGGCGTTGCGACGCACGTGGGCGAGTCTTGGGGCTCGGATTCGACTCCACGGACGGGAGGGAGAAGCCCTGCACGGGCGATCGAGGTGGACCCGGCGCGCGCGGCAATCTCGGCGCCGGTTCGATCCGAGGCTCGCTGCCCCGTCGCATGTTTCCGATCGCCGCTCGAAGTTCCGCCGGAGTGTGGAACTTTGCCGAAAGGACGTCGTCGACGGAACCGAGGTTCGCGAGGGCAGACAGGTCCTCGCTCGAGAAGGATCGGCCGGGGAAACTGCCGCTCGTCAAGGTGAGCGTTCCCGGACCGGGACCGCTGATCGTGTACGACCTGTGGTTCTGTCGCCAGCTCGAGCTCGTCTCGCGCCGCTGCACGCCCGAGGGCTCGTCCGGGCTCGGTGGCTCATCAGGAGCGGTCAGGGGAAGACCGGCAAGGCCTGCGATGGACGCGTTAACGGAGGACAAGTGATGCTCGGAGGGGGCCAGAGGTTGTCTCGCCAATGCTCCTCCGCGACGTCGCGCTTCGTTCTCGGCGACAATTGATGCATGGATGAGATCTTGGAAGGCGGGGGAGAACGCCGGACGAGACGAAACCGCCGACGGCGAGTCGTTTCCGACCCGTGCAAGTCTTCGCGCCAGCGCACCGAGCTCCTTCGGCAGGTCGACCAGATGAGGAAGACTCGGGATCTCTTCACGAGAAAGTGGTGGAAGGGCGTCGCGGAGTCGATTCGGGATCGTGTACACGGCCGCGTTCGGCGAGGTCCATTCTTGCCGGTGCGCGGTTGGGTCGGCGGGAGTCGAGACGTACTCGAGGAAATCAACGAGTCCTTCAGAGCAGTCGCTGACGAACGCGTTCATCGGCTGCATCCACGGCTCCTTCTGCCCGAAGGAAGAGAAGTTGGCGAGTCCCTGGAGACTTTTCGCGACGAGAGTGAGGGTGCGTTGAGATTTCGGGTCCGGCGTGTTCGAGACGAGGGAGAACAGGCGAGGGTTCAAGACGGCCGGTACGAAGAAGCGCAAAAAGATGAAGGCACTGATGCAGGTATACCGCGTGTTCTTTTGGTCCTCGACTTGATCGTAGCGTGAGACGACGGCGGCTTGGATCCGGCTGAAGATGAGGCGAAGGTCACTGTTTGAGGCCAGCATCAGCATGTGTGGCCCCGGGCTGCGATGCGAAAACTGTGTGGACTCGCCGAGGGCATTTGCCTCGTGCTCGATAGATAGCATCCCAGAGCTTCTTCGTCCATTCTTGCAGCGCCGACATGTTGCGCACGATCTCCTTCTCCTTCGCGCCAGCGCGAAGTTTGAGCGGGTCGATCTCGATCTCGACCTTGTCCGCGCAGATGCGACGGACGACGTCGCCGATCGACGCGTCAAGATACTCTGCGCCGATCAGGCGAAGGTAGAACTCGACGGATTTGGTCAAGATGGTGTTGCCTCGAAAGAGAATCGCGGCCGAGCGATTCTGGCGCAGACCCGTCTCGACTTCGACTTGCGCGAGACGGTCTATCCGGTCGACGAGGAGCGATTGGGATGTAAGGATGCGCAAGAGAATATGAGTCGTCTCTTCCAGCTCGTGAGGGAGCGCGGCGGCGATCTCGGTGACGAGACCGGCTTGCTCATCCTCGCGCAGCATCTGCGTGCGACGGAAATCGTCAATACCTTCCCGCAGGCATGGAGGGAGGAAAGGAATGGGATCACGCACCTGCAGGATGTTGCTATAGCAAGACAGCGGCAGTACCACTTCCTCTGAGACGCGAGTGGACACGTTCAACTCGCCGAGCTCGGCTTCTGCTGCCGCCGACGTCGCGGACAAACTCGGCGCGCGCACCGTGAGCCAGGTCTCGTTCGATTTCTCGCGAGGCAAGTCGGCGAGGCGCAGCTCGACGACGCCGACGAGCCGCGCAGGCGATGAAGTCTTGGTCGTCTGAAGGAGGCGGATCCGAGCTGGTCCCAACATTGGCGCCAAGTCCTTGTACGCAAATGTCTCGTTACAAACCGGCGACTGGCCGCTTCGCAGCGACGTTTGGCCGACGATGGCGCCTCCGACTTCCATTTCGCAGTACGTGCTGGGACCGGCAGTCTCGTCGCGCTCGTCCGTACTTGGCCGGGCGGGAAACCGCGCTGCGTCACCGAGGCCTCGAGCCTCGTTGACAGTGATGTGCAGACTGCGGACGGTGCGGAAGCCGTCGTCGGACTTGTCGGAGCCGACGTCACTCCTCGTCGCGTGTTCGGCCTCGTGATCGTCTGAGAGCAAGAGGTCGTCCGCAGACCGAGTACCCGGTCGAAGCCTCTGAAGCGAAGGCGAACCGACAGTCGAGGCATCTGCTGGGGAGGCGAAGCACCGAGCCATGACGAGCCACACGTGAGTGGTGACGAGCGACGGCATACAAAGGTAGATCGGCTCGTGGAGCTTCGGCGGAAGAGGGAGAGATAGCGTCGAGGCTTGCAGGGGGGGAAGATGCGGCGTCGACGATTTCGTCGAGCCGCCAGGGCTGTCGATGCACAAGCAGTTCGGCCGGCCGAAGAGCGAGTGGTCCACGAGTTGAATATCGTACCGATCGTGATCCGTTAGTCGCACAGTGTGCAAGATCGCGTTGTCGCTCTGCGCGCAGAACAGCGTCAGTCTCTCGCATGCAGCTCTTCGAGTCAATCTTGCGGCACGGCGTACATCGGAATAAATGCGAAGGCAGCCGTCGTCGCGGAGGACGGCCGAGACTCGCTTCCAGCGACCATTGTTGGCGGGGTTCGCCGGACCATCAACCGACGAGACGGGAGGCGGGCGAGCAGGCATCTTCTCCTCGACCTTGCTCTTCTTGTCGCGGGCTTTGCCTTTGGCAGACAGGGTCGGAGGAGAGGCGTCCGGCGCACCCAACAGCTGGAGCGCTTCAGCAGGGGAGAGATGCCGCGTCGATTCGCGCTTGTTCGACTTACGCTTCAGTGCGCTCGGAACCGGCGTCTTGCCGAACAGACCGCTCGACGAGAGTTTGCTCCTGCTCGGCTCGTGGTTGCACCAGAGCCAGCAGACCTGCGTCCACTCTCGAGTTTCCCGCGGGCGAGGACGGCGCGTCTCTCCTCCAGCGTGATCTGTTGGGAGAGTGTCGCCTTCTCTTCTCGCGCTCGATGCGAGTTCGCCGGTCAGCGAGTACGTCGAGGTACTGCCCGCTTCTCGCGCACTCAGCGACCGTTGACTCTCTTGCAGCAACGTGAATGAGGCCGCGTCGAATGACTTGTAGGATCCCATTGAAGCGGTGTCGTCTTGAGCTGAAGGACCGACAAGGCGAGAGAGTGAGCGATTGATGAGACTGAACCCTTCGCCCGGTGATGCGGTGGTGGTGGCAGTGGCGGACTCGGTGTTGAAGCGCTGTTCCAACGCGGATGCGGCTTCGGCGTTGCGGCGCAGCTCCTCGAGGCTGGTGCGCTCCCGAATCCGATGTGCTTCGAGGGCGATGTCCTTCCGGAGGCGGTTGATGCGCTGCTTCGAAGCTTGAAGCAGACTGGTGTCGGAAAGGACGCTGCTGCGCCCGCTCCGGAGGGACGCGTCGTCGGCAGCTTGACTCTCCGTCGAGAGCCGCGATGGGCCCGCTTTGGACGATGCCTCGAGTTCTCGGAACATGACGAGGTCATCGCCGGGGCGCGCTTCGTTGCAGGGTGCCCGGGCGAGGAGTCGAGGTCGGGGAGAGGATGTGGTCGACGACAGCGACGCCGGCGAGCCCGTGTCGTGAGCGACGCGTACCGAGTCGCTTGACGTCCGCGCATACGATCCTTCCGGCTTAGAGAGCTGCCTCGCGGGCGAGATGAAGCCGGCCTGGCGAACGGAAGGCGTCGGCCCATTGTCTTCCCGCTCAGAGTCGGCGTCGGCGACCTCGCGCTGTAGCGCCCGCGATAGCGCAGAGGAAGAGCGTTGGTATTTCGCCTTTACAGACGACCGGATCGAGCTCTTGGATGAAGATACGCTCGAACGGAGGGAGTGGTCGGACCCCCGAGGCGATATGCGTGGACTCGTCCGGATCTGGTGAGACGACGTCCGAGGCGGCGTAGAGACGTTGCTCTGATACGGCGGACGGATATCGAGCTGCGCCAACGCATCTAGCAGGTCTGTGAAGCGTGTACTTGATCAGCGACGGGGGACGCTGCCGGGGGCAGAATTGCCCTCTCTCCCGAACCGACTCCGCCCGACCGAAGCTGAAGCCGTCTCGCTGTTACGCACCGAGTTCTTCCTCTTCCGGTCTGCCTTCCTGCACCATCTCGGCCTTGGTTGGTGTGGACGTCGTTCGCTCCCGCTCAAGCCTCTTCCCGTCGTCCGCAAGTCACCTGGCCGCAGCGCGCCGCGACTGGTATTTGGGCGAAGCGACGCCTGTCGATATACAAGTAGTCTCTGGAAGCGGATTGCCTAAGCTCGTCTCGAATGAGTGTATAGCGGGCGACGAGGTGAAGCAGGACGGTCGAGCCTCGACGCCGTCCTTCCGCTCAATTTCCCAGCGTTCTCGGGGCCCGATCTGAACTTCTTACTCCGCTCTCGCCTACTCTGTAGTAGTCTGAACACTCTTACACAGTCCCTACAGCAAAATACGTCCTAGATCTCCCTCTCGCGCTGCAGAGTACTCGACCCCGCATTCTCTCGTGTCTCATCTGCTCCGATGAAGCTTCAACGCCAGAGTAGCGGGATCATCAGCGCGCGCGAGCAGCACATGCATGGCGTGCATAGAGTCGCGGAGAGAGTACTCTTGTGGCTTTAGCGTCGTCTCCTTCACTGCGTCCAGCTTGAGTGGCGTGTTTGGGTATGTCTCCATTGTTCCGATTGTCTTATCGCGCGATAAAGATTGGCGGAGGGCCTCCTCCTCCTCCTGCTTCTTTCTTCTCCGGCCCGCGTAAGCCTTGCGAGCTATAGACATGCGCAAGCTGGAAGACACCATGCATTCGGGCAGAGTACGCACAGGGAGGATCTGCGACACGTTTCTGCACAGACGGACCTTTCCGGACGTCTGATCGAGGCCCTCTTCGCCACTTCCGCATCCGGTCGAACGCAACTTCCCGGTTTCGTCACGAAATGCACACGAACAGGTTCGGCCTTTGACTTTTCTGGGACTCTGCGCACACGCGAGCGCATGGACGACCTTGTCCGGTCGGTCTCGATCACCGTGTCAGGTTCCACTCGCTTTGCCCGGCGGCCCGGACAAATTCCTCTCGTTGTTGCTGTCGACAGGGTGATCAGACGTCTTTCTGCTTCTCCCGCTCGCCCTTTGTGCTTCACATCTCCCGGAGGACAGCTGGTCTGCTTCGCTCTCCTTGACCTCTGCGCACTCCGGCAGTGCTTACGGGCTCGAGAACTGCGTTCTTCCGTCATGGCTTTCTTTCGACGCAAAGCGGCTGCGCCGTCTGCGCCTTGTCCGTCTTCGTCCGGCCAGCACGCGACAGCTCGACCTGCACCCTCCGAGACTAAGCGCAAGAATCGAGTACGTCTTCCCTGGCCCTCTCCTCCTCGAGACGACGTTCGCTGACCGAGGCATTGTCGCGCAGATGTCGGTTGCGTTCAAGTCCACCTTCTCGCTAGGCAAAAGCGCTCCAGCGGAAGCAGTCGCGCCGACCCCCAGCAACGCCCGGAGGCTATCGTCCGTGGCCGCTCCCGCCGCTTCTGAGAGGAAGCCTTCGAACCGGGTGGACGCATCTCGCCGTCACACCATGGCCATAACCCAGGACGTCCTAGCATCGCTCAACACCGGAACGCCACTTTCGGAGGCTCGGGGATTGTCTCGGCACTCTCGAATCGAGTCTTTCCGCCCCTTGCCGCCTCTTCCTCCTCAGGAAGAGATGCTGGTCAACGTCGGTCTCGGCCTGCTCAACACGACATTGACTTCGGATTCCGAAGAGGGGCCATCATCAGACACTCCCTCGTCGGCCGAACGGGTCGTCGCTCGCCGGATCTCCCTGCCGCCGACCATCACCGCACCGAGTTTGCGGACCGGAACCTCGGACACCGCCTCCTCGACTCAAGACCGTCGACGGAGTTCTGCAATCGTCACCGGCACTTCGGACTCGGCGACTTCAGCACAAGTGCTGACCGGTGTCAGAGTCGACGTCGCAACTTCGCGGCGCGTAGAGCACGATCGCTTATCCACGAGCGGACCACCATCGACGGGTCTGCGGGCACGACAGGGCTCAACCGGCACCGCCGGCAGTCGGGAGCGCATCGCCAGGCTTCGAGCCGAGTGGTCCGCCTTGTCTGCCGCAGACGTCGAGTCGAGCGGAACGCGCCATGGACGTTTCGGACCCCGAAGCAACTCGATGTACGAGCTCAAGGCGCCTTCGGCCACGTCCGCTCGTCGAGCGTCCTCCGCTACCATGTCTGACGGAGCCGGCTCTCGTCGGTCCTCGACCGCCTCATCGCTCAAACCGCTCAAGCTCGAGAAGGCGGCTTCACACCCGACCCTCAGGCCCCTCTTGAACAAGCCGATCCCAGCACCGCCTCGACCTACGCGCTCTTCGGCACGGTACTGTCTCCGTCCTACTCGAGACTTTTCGACGCAAACGCCGGCGGACTGGGATCAACCGCAGTCACCGGAAACGATCGCGAGCGGCGCGAGCGCTGGTGAACGACCGCGCAACCACCGTCGCGGCAGCAGCTGGGGCAACGCCTCTCACCTCGGGCCCGCAACATTCTCGCCCTCCGATGATTCGGCGCCGAGCCTTCCGCCCATTCCGGGACACTTCTCGCCGTCACCGAGCCGGTACGGTGCGCCTTCGCCTTCGGTCTACTCTGTCGCTTCTTTCGAGACGACCAACCGAGCGTGGACCCGCGCGAGCCAAGTCAGTCGCCATACCATGCCCTTGGGGATTTTCGAGGACTTGCAGCAAATCGACGAAGTTGCGTCCTCCCCGGCTCCGGACGAGGCGGCAGCCACGGAGATCCTTCAAGACGATCCGTTTGCCGATTACCGCATTTTGCCGTCCGTCACCGAGATGTCTCGCGCCCCCTCCGTCGACGCCGACCCCGCTTCGCCGCCTCACCCCGCGTCGGCGACACTCACACCGGCGGCTCGCCTATCCCTCGTCAGCGACGAGGAGGCCTACACGCCCATCATCACAAAGGCAGTCGTCACTCCCGCTCACTCGATCGAAGACGCCGTCGTCCCGATCCTTCTCAAGCGCGACAGTCATTCGAGCTCGTCCGAGCAAGGAAGCGAGCATTCTTGCGAGCTCGGATCTCCGCCTACTTCGGTTGCCTCGAGTATCTGCTCGGGCTTGGCGGAAATGGGCAAGCAGGAACCACCCCTCGTCGAGCAACACCCGCAAGAAGCCGTCCCCGCTGCGCCGACTTTCGCCGTGGTCTTCCCGGAGAAGGTCTCAACACCGATGACGGCTCAAGACCACGTCGTCTTGCCTGTCCAGCTCTCAACTCGCCGCTTCTCCGAGACCGATAAGCCCATCCCGCGACCACCGCGAGCAAGCGGCTTGAGCGCCGCGGACCGAGCTGCGAGAGGCCGCTCCTACTTCCTCGTGCAGGCGTTGATGGGCGAGGCGCCTACCGAAGGACTCGTTCGCGATTGGGCGCAGGACGCCGACTCGGACGACGAGAGCGATGGCGTGAGCCTGTTGGGGCAGCCCACTAGCGACGAGAGCGATGCGGAGGAGTAAACCCTCTCCCCCTTCACACGCCATCCATATTCTTCAGACATGTCCATATTCCGTTTCGGTCTGGTACCGTGATGACTTGTAGCAAGCCCCTTTATGTCCGTTCGCATGTAGCCCTCACTTGACTCGCACGCTGTATCCCGACTCAGTTCCGATCCAACGGTGGCTTACATTTGCGAGAGAAGGTCCAAAGGTCGTGTGCAAAGTGAACAGGGGTATAGAGGCATAAAGAGGGTGTTGCATAGCTGATGAAAGTCGAAGAGTGGGCGGGCAAGAAGGGTATCGGTATGGAGCCCAAGAAAAGAACGTGTGTGACGCCAAGTTAGACGATCCCATGCAGTTTGCGCTGCGGGCAAGTCTTGTCATGGACAGCCTCGTACATGTCCCTGTTTACGAGAGAGAGATCAGATGCGGGTGCGCGACCGTTAGACGGAGTGCACCAGACTTACTCGAGAGCGTCGGCGTATCGCTTGACGTCGCGAGCCTTGTCTTCGAGGACGTCGATGCTCTTCTTGAGGTGCGTCGCGAGTGCGCGTCGTTTCGCAGTCTGAGCACGCGAGCTCATCGATTGATACTCTGCCGTCAACTCGAGGTAAATCCTGTTCGAACAGGGCGACGAGGTCAGTCCCCTTGTTCACACGCCAAAAGGGTCAGCAAAAAACCAGCTCTCACTTTTTCTGCACCGAGAACTCTTCTTCGAGGTGATCAAGAACATCTTCAAGCGTCCGGCGGTGTTCCTCCCGCTCGCGGACCTTCCGCTCACGCTCCTTGCGCGCCTCGCGCTCGACCCGTTCCTGCTCGCGACGGACCTTCTCCGCCTTGTGCTCGCGTTTGCGGCGCTCGCGCGCCTCGTCGACGGGAGCGAGGTCCTCTTCGTCGGCTTCGGCGCCGTCGTCTCTGGCGCGAGGGGCGGCGGCGGCGCCCTTGCTGCCGCTGCCGCTCGAAGGGCGCGAAGTACGCTTGAGAGTCTCTTTCCGGCCGTGGCAGTTGGTGCACAAGTTGGCACTCGGTTCCTCGACCAACACGACCCGATCCACGCGGCGCTTGCTGCCAGGGGCGTGTTCACTGCTTGCTCGCCGCGGCTGCTGCTGACGGGAAGACGATCGGCGCCGAGCGCGATGAGCGGCCGGAGGAGCCGAAGCAAAGATGCGTTCCGCTCGTGCAAAGTCGGGCTCGTCGACTGCCGCCGAAGAAGAAGACGAGAACGAGTCGGTCGTGGCGGACGTGACTGAAACATACGAGGCTTCGCTCGGTTCCGCGGAAGAAGCCGTCGCCGAGGGAACGTAGGTCGGGTCTTGAGACGAGCGGATCGAAAAGTCGTGCTTCACGTGAGCGCGGGGCGCGGTGGGCTGGTAGATTTCCAAACAGACCCAGGGAATTAGCTTGTCCAGGTATACCGGCCCAGAGGGACAAGAATGTGCTCACCTTGTTGACCGTTGTGGTCGCCATCCCCCTCCGCTGTCGTTCTGCCTCCTCGCGCTGCTCGCGCTTGAGCATCTCGACCTCTTCCTGGCTGACCCAGCTCCTCACGCTGTCCTCAACCTGAGCATCATGATGATCGTGCTGCGGAGTCCGACCGATCGA
The DNA here is from genome assembly GCA_023628275.1 of Rhodotorula sp. M30-05A-2. Lineage (NCBI taxonomy): Eukaryota > Fungi > Basidiomycota > Microbotryomycetes > Sporidiobolales > Sporidiobolaceae > Rhodotorula > Rhodotorula sp. M30-05A-2. Next base: position 151,761 of record JAMALC010000015.1, on the reverse strand, counting down.
GTCGTCGCTGGCGAAAGGCCGGCGAGCCTGAGCTTGAGCCTGAGCCTGCAGGTCGGCTCGCCGTTCCGCCTCCTCGGCCTCCCACTTCTTGCCAGCGTCGCGCTCCTCCTTCTCTCGCAAGAGTTCCTCGACAACGGTTCGGACACCGTCGACTTCGTACCCAAGAGCGGCGAGGGCGTGCTTCAGATCTTGCACTTCGGACCGCAGCGCGTACGGCTCGGGCTGAGGATTGCGAGCGGTTGCCGTTGTTGCCGGTGCAGCGGTGCGAGAGACGCGGAGCGCATCAAGAGTCTGCTTCTGCGCCGACAAGGTCGCGTCGAGGTGGGCATTCTGCGCCCGCAGGGAAGCGACGACCCGTTCGAGATCTGTTGTTTCCGCCCCAGCGCCCGATCAGAATGCCCGTCAGTGAAGCCACCGAGTGATGCGGCGAGGCGAAAGCACAGAAAACTCACCTTCGCGTCTCGCGCGCTCGTCGCCCAACAAGATCTCGACCTCGCGCCTCACCCGCCTCGCCTCTTCCTCCAGCTGCCGATCGTCGCTCTGACCCCGACCCCGTTCCCGTTCCCGTTCCGCCGTCGTTGCAGCCAATCTCGCTTCGAGCTCGGCGACCCGAGCTGCCGAGTTGGCATTGTCGCGTTCGAGCGCGGCGAGCTTGCTCGTCAGGGAGGCGAGAGCCTGAGCGGCCAAGTTGGCTGCAGATCCGCCGCCATGCGTATCAACGTCAGTGCGATGGCTTCCCCCTTGCTTGATCGAGTCCGGGAAGGAAAGACGTACATTCTGCAGTCTTGGTCGAAGCTCCGAGTGGCTGCGCAGGGCTCGATCGCCCTCGCTCCTCTGCAGCAGTCGCCGACCGCTGCCTCTCGCGCTCATAGATCTGTCGTTCCCGCACCGGGCTCCTCAAGAACTCCGTGATGCCCGTCCGGTCCGGCAAGGCAGTCATCGTAGTCCGATCTCCTGCTGCCGTGGTCGTCATAGGCGCTCCTCCTCGCGAGATGTACGAGCGAGATCCTCCCGTCGGAGTCGAAGTGGCGGTCGGCGACGCAGCCAAGATGGGCGAATTCCGCCCGAGCGGAGAGGGACGGTGCGGCATGGCAGATTGGGGCGTACCCGCGAGGGGCGGAGGCGGTCCGGCGGTACGGAAAGAGGACAGCGCCGGGTTGACGGTCGAGAACGGCGAGGCTCGGAGCGGCTGTTGCTGGGACGACAAGGGGGCCGCCGCCGCCGCAGGGAACGATTTCACAACTGGAGAAGACCGACTCGTATACGACGAGTGGGGCGGCGGTTGATTCTCGTTCGTTTGGGCAGGAGCCGGGCGAGGCGAGCTCGCTTGCGGGTAAGAGGGGTTGGATCCGACCCGCGCAGCAGAGAGGGTCGCTCCCGCCGATGCCGCCGTCACGAACGGCCGAGGCGAGGCAAAGAGGTTGGTCGCAGGTGCGGCGGTGGCAGTGTTGGCGCGGAGAGTCGGAGCCGGAGCTGGTGCCGGAGCTGCGGTGGCAGCGACGGGGCTCGGGCGAACAGGAGTGGCCGTCTTGGCCGGCGAGGTCATGTCCGTCCGGGCGAGTGTCACATACGTCAAATCGTCGTCGTCGTCGTCGCCGTGGTGATCCTGGTATCGGCGCGAGTTTGACTCTCCGGCGGCAGCGAGTTGCGGCGCCGCCGCTAGCCCGATCCGGAAGCTCTCGTAGCTGCTTACCGAGGTCCTCGAGTGACTCGACGCCGTCTCGTCGTCAAACTGCCTCCGGAGGTGCGTGTCCGACTCGCGGCTGTTGTTGTTGTTGTTGTTCTTCTGCTTCGGACCGAGCGAGATGTCGGACGCGGACGAGGGCGAGATGGCGGCGTTGCGGAGGTCTTGCATCTCTCGCTGGAAGCTCGCTTCTGCCCTCCTCCTGGCGAGTTCGGTGTTGTCAGCCTCGATGTAGTGCGGGTCTGCGCCATCGGCGAGGCCGTCGAGATCTGACGCCTTGAGGGCCGAGTTGCGACTGTTTGGCCGCGGTGCGGTTCCTCTCGCGTCGAGGCGGTTCAAGTCGACGGCTGCGAGCCCTGCGCCGGCGCGACTGGTCAACCCCGAGAGAGAAGGCTTGGTGCCGTGCGCTGCGGTCCTCGGCGGCTTGAGCGAGGTGAGGTTGGATGAGAAGGAAGCGGCGGCGGACGACGGGCGAGTCGGAGTGTCGTCGACGGCGGCACCGTGTGAAGGCTGCCTCGCGTGATACGCAGTAGCCATGCCTGCCTACGTCTGAGTGTGGCTCGGCGCGGTCGATTCGATTCGAGCGAGAGTTGAACGACGCAGTTGGGTGGTGGGTGGATTGAGGCCTCGGACTACGAGGGTTCGAAGACGGGGGGGGGTAATGAGAGCACAGCAGCAGCACCTAGCCTGTACCCTACTCGGCAGTACTCGCCAGGCAGCTGCAGTACAGAGTGGGCAAGGACTGAGTGAGCGAGTGTTGGCCTGCTGCCAAACAACAACAACCGTTCCGCGTGAGGGGCAAAGTCCCCCCTGTCGTCGGCTCCGAGTGCGAACACGTCAGCACCGGTCCACTCGTGTGAAGTTCTCTCGACTTCGCGGACTCGACTCCGTCATTACGCAACACTGGATACGCACCGAGGATGTCGCGGCTGAACTACAACAAGTGGGACAACCTGCAGCTGTCGGACGATTCCGACATCGAGGTCCACCCGAACGTCGACAAGAAGAGCATGATCCGCTGGAAGCAGCGCGACATCCACGAAAAGCGGGAGCAGCGCAAACTCAAACTCGAGCAGTTCAAGCGCGAAGTCCCCATGAACGAGTCCCTCCTCGCGCGCATCCGCCAACTCGAGCAGGGGACGACCGACGGAGGCGCCGCCTACATCCAGAGCGAGGTCGACCGCTTGAAGAACTCGCTCGGCTACGACTATGCTCAGAAGCAGTTTGCCCAGGGCGAGCAACCCTCCGAGGACCACATGATCGTGTCCCTCCTCAGTCAGGTCATCTCGGCCGTACAGAAGCAAGAGGTCGAGCAGGGGAAGCAGGACGACAAGGAAGGGCGCCCCAAGCGGTTGCTCGAACAACTCGCGTGGCACAGGAAACGCCTCGAGGACAGGCAGGTCGAGATCGAAAAGGAAAAGGAAGAGATCGACAAAGAGTCGAAAAAGTACATCACGAGCGAAGACATCCGTACCGGGTGGGACAGCAAGACGGTCCGTCTCTCTCCTCCGCCTTTTATCGCGATCGCCCCGGAGCGCCACATGCTAAACTTCTGGTTCTTGATTTGCAGATCATCTCGTCGACCCCTTCTGCCCAACCGAAACCCGTCGTTCCGTCCGGAAGTGGTGCCTCCTCGAGCGCGCCGAAAAAGACAAAGACGGCGACCGAGACGACCATCGAGACTCTCAACTCGCCCGGGGTTCAGCAAGCCGCGTCTGCCAAGCAACAAGCAGATGTGAGTCGCAGCGAGCTCGACGTTTGCCCCCTTCAAGGAAAGAATGGGGGGGGGGGGGCATGCTCCGCCACTCCGCCGATTCATCAAATCTGATTTCTTCCTCGCCCGAACAGCTCGACCAGGGCGACTCGTCCGACGAAGCCGACGTGCCCGACTTGACCCCTTCCGCCCTCGCCTTTTCCCGCCTGCCCCCTCTCGACTGGCCCCAAATCATGCAGGCCATCTCGGCCGACCCCTCCCTCCTCTCGGAAGAGACGGGCGACGCCCTCCTCGTCGAGGCGTTCAGTTGCGCGATGAAGGGGACCAAGGCGGGCGAGAAGCGCGCGAGGGACTGTGTCGAAAAGGCGCTGGTGGGGCAGTACTGCCGCAGTCTGGGCCGCGATGGAGTCGCGCTCTTCTTCCAACGGTGAGCGCTCCCCTTTTTTTTCTCAGAGGCACCATGCTCGCCGGAGTCGAGGCTAATACGGTTTGCCGCCCGCAGGATGACGAACGAGAACCATGCGGCGTTGCGCATCTTCCTCGACGACGTGGCCAAGACGACTGACCGGATCGTCACGCGCGCCAAAGTCGTCGCCGCCGAGCGCGCCGCCAAGGGCAAAGGCGGCGAGGGCGAGGGCGTCGAGCAGATCCAACTCGTACCCGCTTCCCCGGACCAAACCATCACCTTCGAAGTCCCGGACGGTCCGCCTCCCGCCAAACTCGAAATCACGGGCGAAGGCGCCTCGGACCTCGACCCCGAACTCGTGCGCGAGTTTTTGCAAAAGCGGTGGGACATTTTCGAGAGTTTCCCAAAGAACCTCAAGGCGGCTTTGAAGGAAAAGAGCCTCGACAAGGTCAACAAGGTGCTCGGCAAGATGAGCGTCGACGAGGCCGAGATTGTCGTCGAGCAGTTGCAGGAAGCCGGGATCCTCTCGGTGAGCCATTCGTATTATGGACCGAAGTATGGCTCAAGAGCTAACTTTTTGGTTGGACTCCCCTTGCAGTTTGAGCAACCCGGCGTGATCGACCAGACTGGTCGTAGCAGCGGTAACGAGACGGTCTCAGTCCCTGCTGCCTCGGCACTACAGCAGCAGCCAGCTTCGACCACAACCACTACCGCGTCTAGTGCTGCACCCCCTTCAGCAGAACTTCCGCCCGCCGTTCCGCTCGTGAAGCAGGCGGAAGTCCTCAACCTCGAGGACAGCCTCGACTAGGTCGCGCGTTCTTTCCGCGTCGTTTGACTCTGTAATCATAACTACGATCGCATGCATATGCAGCCGGAGCTGGTGTAGACCTGCCACGTCATCTCGTCTTGTTCGGGTGCCGTCGGCCGAGAGAGCAGCGGAGCGGAACTCAAATCGTTCTCTCGATCTTACTCAACCCCTGCTTTACACGCAACCAGAAGGAAACGGGATAGGCCGCGAGCTTGCATGCGTGGGCCGGCTCAGCCTGCTGCTGTACTGCCATGTCGACTGCTTCGTCGTCTCCGGAGCTGAACGAACTCGTCTGGCTATCAGTCAAGGTGAGTTGACTCTCGCACGCCATAGACGCCCGACTCGCTGACTGATCCTCGGAATGGACATTCTGCACACAGCCCTTGATCCGCATCTTGATCCCGGTCGCGACTGGCTTTGCCCTGATCAAGCGCGGCGTCTTTCCAGCCGACGGAACGCGGGCCGCTTCCCTCCTCATCCTCAACTTCTTGCTACCTTGTCTCCTGTTCAGTAAAGTGAGTCTCTAATCGATGTCATCGATCGACGCGAGGCTCCTGCTGAAGGTCCGCCCCTCGCGCAGATCGTCCCGTCGTTTACCAGCGAAAATGTGCACGCAATCGGCCCCATTATCCTCGCTGCCTTCTTCTATCAAGCCCTGCCCGGAGCGATCGGTCTGCTCGTGCGAGCATGCACGCAGACGCCGAGACGGTTCCGTTACGGCATCCTCGCCGCCTACATGTTCGGCAATTGGGGTGATCTCCCTACATCGGTCGTCCAATCCGTCATGGCGAGCGCCCCCTTCAACGGCGAAGAGGACGAGACCCTCGGAGTCGCGTTCGTCTCCATCTTTATCCTCGTCAACTACATCTCGTCCTTCCCGCTCCAGGGACTGCGACTCGTCCAGGTCGATTACGAAAGTCCCGTCGACGCCGAAATCGAACTCCGCCATGAGGACGGCGAGTTTGGTACTGTCCGGAAATACTTGAGTCGGCTCATTCGCGGACGACCGATGCCTCACGAGCCCGAAGAAGAGCGAGAGAGGCGATTGTGCGTCGAGGAACGAATGGACGACGGGAAAGCGAAGGAGGCGGCCGCCGACGATGCCGAAGAGGCGCCTTCTCCGGCCAAGAGCCTCACGAAGCGACCTCGCATGGTCACCGCCGCGACTCAGACTGTCATCGCCGCGGATGACGAGGACGCCATCTTGATCGCCGCTCCCGGTCTTCAGCCTGGCCACCGCCTGCGCTCGAACGACTTTCCGCTGCTCGAACCGGTCCCGTCCGACTTTGGCGCGCGCTCGATAGCGTCGCGCTCCTATTCTCGCACCAGAGAAGTCGGCGCGCAAGCACTCGAGGCCGAATCGGCCTCCGGGACGTCGTACCACCCTCGAGCGTCGGTTCGGGTCTGGCGCTCCGTTTGGAGTCTGCTGCGACCGATCTTGACCTCGCCACCGACCATGGTTCTCGTCTCGGCCCTCATCATCTCGCTCATCCCCACCCTCCGAGCGCTCTTTGTCGCCCCCGAGCCCGGATCGTCGTTTCACCCCACTGCACCGGATGGCAAGCCGCCCCTAGCCGTCCTGTACGACACGGCGACTTTTGTCGGTGGCGCTTCGGTCCCGACCGGTCTGATCGTACTCGGCGCTTCCATCGCCAAGATCAAAGTCCCGAGGCCGATCAGCAGACTCCCGTTGAGCGGGATTGTCGGAATGGCCATCGTCCGCATGGCCATCATGCCAATCATCGGCTTTTTCTTCGTGAAACAACTCGTCAACGTCGGCATGGTCGAAGCGAACAACAAAGTCCTCCGATTCGGTATGTACGCTCTCGCTCGCACACGCCGGTCACCACGCGCTGACCGGTTTTTCTTGCAGTCATGGTGCTCTTCAGCTGCGTACCAACGGCTACCCAACAGATGACGTACCAGCTCGTCTTTGCTCCGCCTGGGCAGGAATCGAATGCGGATCTCCTGGCGGCATACCTCCTCATGCAGTACCTCATATGGGCTTTCTCGTCGGTTTTACTCACGGCATTTTCCCTCCATTCCCTCGATTTCTGAGTGTCGCTACATCTAGAATCACCTTTTATACGGTTGTAGACTATAACGAGATAGACGCATCTCTAGATATTGTGCACTTTGGCGCACTGTCCGACTGAGTTCCTTCCTTCGCACCGCGCTCCAAGCGTGCTCTGCCACCACGTCCAAATCCGTGCACCGTGCCCAGCCAGCTCGAAATGGTGTAGACGGATATTTCTTGCACGTCTGCCAAAGTGCACAGCCGAGTCTACGGCAACGACGGTACCTTCATCAGAGCCAAACGGGACGTTTGATCCCACGGAGCTGCAAAAACTGCCTTCTCGAGCCAGGCCCGACCAGTTTGTCGGTGGCGACCTTGCGCGACTTCGTCGTCGGCAGTCTCGTGTGCCTTGCCGAGCAGCTCGACCAGTCCCCGGACGCGACATCGCTGCGTCCGCAAGCTCGCGTCCTGACCGTGGTCGACGTGTTCGCGGACCATCCGATCGACGAGATCGAGATTGTTCGCCGCGTCCTCGTCCTCGCCGCCCAGGATTGCGGCGGACGACATGAGGAGCAGTGCGATGCGGGTCCGGGCAGCTGGCGCCCAAGGTGAGGCGTGCAGAGCGCGCGATACGGCCGAGAGCAGGCCGCTGGTATCTCCCTTTACGAGGTGACGAAGGACAAGTAGACGGATGTTGTCTTCATCGTATTTTGTCGCAGGGTCCCAGGCGACGCTGCGCGTGCTTTCGAGCAGCGAAGAATCGTCGGCTGCGATCGCATACGCCAACAGCGCTCGACGAAGGAACAGAGGGGTGTGGCGGTTCGGCGGCCTGTGGAAAGGCACTCAGTCAGCTTCCGAGCGGTGTGAACCACAGTCAAGGCAAGACACACAAGTCTGGCGCGTCAAGAAGGGCAGAGAGGGTTCGGTCCTCATCTCCCTCGGCCCAATGGGTCCGCGACAAGGCAACCGCGAGGTGATCTCCGCAAGGAGTGATGCCTTGAGGCTCGACATCCTCAATCGCGGTCTCCAACGCCTCGCTAGCGGCACCGTTGTCTCCGAGTGCGACGAGTGCGACACTGGTGCCAATGCGACATTCAGTATAGAGTGTCACGGCCTGCTCACGGGTGAGACCACCGTCGACTTCGTCCGCCTCGAGGTCCAGCAGCGAGAGTGCGGCTTCAAACGCGTCCACGGCGCCTTGATGTTCTCGGGCTCCCAAGCGAACACGACCGAGGTTGGTCTGCGCGATGATGTACTGCCCCTCGACGACTGGCGATTCGGTGTCTTCGTAGACTTGTTCGATAAGGGCCGTCGCCTTCTCGAGAGCCTCGCCTGCCGAGGCGAGATCGCCGAGCTGTTCCAGCACGAGCGCGTACAAGTGCAGAGCGCTGTAGTCGCCAGGTCGGTGCGCAAGGTACCTCGAAAGCGCAAAGAGCGGTCCGGAGAGGGTGTCGGCGGCAGACGCGTTCTTCTTGTCGGCTCCAGAAGAGCTTCCGACCTCGGCAGCCGCTTGCTGGTACCGCTGGTACGCCCGAGTCGCGTACGCGATGTCCACCTCGGGCATGTCGCCCGGGAGCGAGAATGCGTGATCCAAGAGGACCGACGCTTCGACGGCATGACCGGCGAGATCGGCGAGCGTAGCCTGGCCGATCCACGCGGCCGTCCAATCGGGGTCGATGACTTGCGCGCGCAGGAAGGCTTGGTTCGCCAGATCCTCGTCGCCGTGAACGAGGTAGAAGAGACCGAGGTTAGTCCATGGAACCGCGGAGCGCGAGTTGTGCTCGATCGAGCGGATGAAACAGTGCTGCGAGAGGCGAGGCGAAACGTCGAAAGCGAGGACGCCGAGCGCGTTCCAGAAGGTCGCGTTGAGAGGCTCTCGGTGCAGAGCGTATTTCATGCACCGGATCGCCTGCTGCAAGGCCTCGTCGCTGGACACGGGCGGCGAATCGAAAGCCGACAAGTGACTTCGGAAGTTGCTGACAGCAACCCCAAGGTCGAACCACGCGGGGCCGACAGCGACTTCATTCTGCGTCTCGAGCAGTACGCGTACCATCGAGGCACCGACAGCCAGTGCCATGGCGAGGTATCGCGGTTCGGCGTGGGACGAGCTGACATGTCGCAGGAAGTCGATCGAGACGGGACTGATGCCGGCAATCTTGCCTTCGAGACCTTCCCGGGCGAGCTCATCGAGAAGACTGTCCATGACGAGCTGCGACTCTGACGGGTTCTGTGTGTCGGCGATTTTGCCGAGTCCGGCGAGAGCGTCGTTGGCCACTTTCCAAGCGACGCGAGTCGCTGTGCCGCTCTGGATGATGGCAATCGCCTCGCGTAGAGCCTCGATAAACGATGCCTCTGCGCGTACGACGAACCCGTCCTTCTGCTCCGCGAGTCCCTTGGCGAGGGTCGTCTCTGCCAACACGACGCGGACTCCGAGCTCGTCCGGCCGTTCCGCAAGAAGCTGGCGGAACGCTTCGATGGCGGGTTCCAGCAATCCGAGATCGCGCTGGACATCGGCAATCGAGTACTTGGCGAACCAAGAAGTCGGGTCGATCGCGACGGCGCGACCAAACACCTTGAGCGCAGCGACGTGCTTGCCGGAATGACGATACGCAACGCCGAGCTTGATCCAGGTAGAGACGTCGTCGGGAGCACCGCGCAAGGCAGCTTGGAACGCCACGATCGCCTGCTGGTATCGCTTCGAATTGAGCTCGCTCGCGCCGATGGCTTTCCACGCCCAAGCGAGTCGAGCCGCAGCCGTGCTGCCCATTCCTGCACGACCTTTGTTGCCGTCGACGACTCGCCGGGCGATCACTTCGACCAGACTCCATTCGCTCAAGTCGGCAAACTCCTCGGCGAGATGACGTGCCGCGACCTCTTGCGTGGCATCGAGCTCGAACGCTTTCTGGAAGCATTTCGACGACCGGTCCCAATCGGGCGTCGGCAAGGAGCGATAGTAGATGCCGAGCGACGTGAATGCGGGGGCGTAGGATGGGTACGCTCGAAGAGCGGCGATGTATGCGTCGTAGGCGCGCTGAGCAGCACCATCTTCAGAGGCTGCAGGATGCAAGTCAAGTCAGCCCGACGTCTTCATCTTTCTGACGTGCAAAATCTTGACTCACTATGCGAGCGGAGGCATTCGCCTAAGCGCCACCATGCGCGAGCCCGTTCGACCCGCTCCTCTTCGGTCTCGCCCTCTTCTACGCCTTCAGCCTTCTCGATCCCGTTCTTGCTGCGATACTTTTCGATCTCCTCGCGCTCCTTGTCACGCGCGAGTTTCCGCTCTTCGTATGCTCGGACGACTTCTTCGAGTGGCGGGAGTGCTTCGTCGGTCTGACCCGCCAGGAAGAGCGCCCAGGCGCGCTCTCCTTCGGCAAAGGTGCGTTGTTGAGGAGAGAGGCTCGAGTCGGGCAACGTGAGGATCTGCTCCCACACTTTGAGCGCTGCGGCTTGTTTGGCCTCGGCGGCTTGGAGCACGGTGGCTTTGGCGATGAGTAGACGCGGGTCGGGGTGAGGTGAAGCGGGCGAGGAAGGGTGGGCGGGTTCAGGCGGGGTCGAAGCGATGAGCGTCTCGAGAAGACGCAGAGCACGGAGATGGTGGGTCGGAGGCTCGTGATACACGAGTGCGAGAGCGAGGAAGGTGTCGAGCATCCATCGCGATCTGTGGAGGGGGAGATCAGCCGAGTCGCGTCAAGAAACCCCGTACATGCGGACTCACCTTGGGAGCGCCTTCCCAGCTTCCGCTTCGATGCCTTTCAACACGGTCGATCCGGCTTCGGCGACCTGCAACACGGCTTCCCATTCCTTCTGCTCGTAGAAGAACGAAGCGGCGAGCAGATGCGCGACGAGCGAGCGCGGCGATTGCGCCAAGCCCTGCTCCACGACGTCGGCAACGTCCTCCACTGCAGGCGCCGGCGCTGGCGGTGCTTCGACCTCGGTCTGCTCTTCCTGCTGCTCCGAAACTTTCTCAGCCACAGCCTTGGCGAGCAGTCTCTGTCGCAAGACTTTGGCGATCTGGGCGAGTCCGGATCTGCATGCCAGGAGTGAGCAATTGAAGTAGGCAGGAAGAAAGCGAACAGCGAAAGACTCACTCGGGGAAGTGACCAGAGAAAGCCTCAAGAGCGTTCCAACATGGTGCGGGCCATTTGTTCGGTTCCGTATCGGCGTAGACGTCGGACCATTCGATCTCGACCTCCCAAGCCATCGGTTCTGGCACGCCGATGACGCACATGTCGCGAGCGAGACGTTCCGTCTCTTCGCGATAGTGATCTTTCCGTGCTTGGTCCGCCGCGAGGTCCTGCTCGGATTTCTTCGAGCCCGATTTTCCGCCAGAGAGGTCGACGACCGGAGGATCGAAAGAGGACGGCAGGGCGGCGAGGGTCGTCCGCAGGTGAGCCAAAAGCCGGCGCTCTGTGTCCCTTCGCAGACCTTCGTCGTCTCCGGCGTCGGGGTCATCGAGCACCTGGCGCCACAGACTGGGCAACTGGCTCTGGGGCAAAAGTTCCGCCTGGACCTGCTTGACGGTCGCTTCCGCCGTCAACGCCGGACCGCCGAGCCGCTGGCGACGCTTCTTGATCTCGCCGTCGACAAGTGCTGTCTCGCGTGCGCTGATGCGGTTGATGAGCTCGAGGAAGATCGTGAGAGGTGCCGCGACGGTCTGTTGCACGGTTGGATAAGTCGTCGCGGTGGGCGCGGTCGCGTCGTACCGGGGGAGTTTCTGGAGCAGCGGGTAGGCCTCCGCAGACGGAAGGAGCAGGGAGAGGGTGTCGATTACCTGCGGCGACGCTGTTGTCAGCGTTTTGTTCTCCCGCAAGGTTCTCACGCAAACCGGATATCGGAAGCTCATGCCGTCGATCTCACCTCGTCTTCGGTTCCATGCTTCCTCCTCACGTCGAGCAGCTTTTCGAGCGTTTCGGCACACTTTGCGGCGTCTTGGCTGTGTTGGGGCGAATGCGATCTGATCAGCGTGCGCCGGGTGCAAGTTGGTGCAATAGGCCCACCTTTCCGCAAAGCCCTGCAAGAGTTGCTGTAGCTCTCGGGCATAGTCTGACCATCTCCCTTGTTTCTCGTAGAAGCTTGCGAGTCCCTGTGCCGCGAAGTGTCAGCGTTGCCCTCCGAGAGATGAAGGAGAGACACCGAGATGCGGGCGAACCGCCTCTGGACGTACCTGCCTGGCAAGCGGCTGACTCGGCGACAGCTCTATAGCCTTGCGATACGCCTCTTCCGATTCTTCTGTCTTGCCGAGGTTGAACAGCGCCAGCGCCAGAAAGACTCGCCTGTCGAATCGTGAATCCAGTCAGCTCCGGTCCGCCTCGTCGCGCTGTGAGAGCCTGAGTGAGCGTGTCCTGGACCGTACGCATTGTAGTTCGATCCCTCAAAGTCGAGCACGGCACTATAGTACGTCTGTCTGTCAGTTCTCGGATCGCCTTGTCATGATGTCAACAGCGAGCAACTCACTTTGCGTTCTTGTGCACGCCCTCCCAGTCCTTGGAGGCGAGGCACTCTTTGAGCGCTTTCAGCTTCGGCTTGACGAATATAGACATGCTCTCGGTCCGCCCCGAGACGGGCGAGCGCAGACAGTTGGTGAGAGAGAAGTTCCGATCGTCAAGGCGCGGCCGCCACGACACCCTCAACTATGAACTCTCTGCAGGCCAGAAAAGTCGACTCGCTCATACAGAAGGAGATCGCTCTCGGGTTGATCAACGGCCCCGAAAACGTGAAAATGAGGAAAGGGTCTGTATTGGAAGCGAGACGTTCCGGCGTGCTCCTCCAGAATTACAACCGACGAAATCTATAAGTGTATTTGGGACCAGCCAAACTCCCCCATATAGAGGGAGAGAGCTTCATCGTCTAGATGGGGGTTATGAACAGCGGAAACGGAGGCGGACATGGCGACTCGCGCCGGAAGAGAAAAGGTCGGACTTCGTATCGTCTAGAAACGAAGCGACATGATGGCAGGCTGCAGATGGGAACTGCGAGTCAGAAGGCGGAGAATCAGATGCAGGGAGAGTCGAGTCAAATACGCACATTAAGTAAGAAAGGATAGAGGATGTGACCTCCGACGACCAGCGCGAGCGGAACGATGGAGCTGTTCCGGAAAGGAGTTGTGAGCTTCGGAACAAACGGAGTTGCCAAGTAAACGAGAGTACGTACACCCAGTCGATGATTTGCCACTCCATGAGCGGAAGGAAGGCGAAGACGATGATCATGGCGAGGCACATGCTGCAGACGATGAAGCAGAATCGGAACCGCTTGAAAATGGCGGGAAGCTCGGTAAAGATGGTTCGGTTCGTCGATTCTTTGACAGTCGCAGCCCATGTCATGTTGTAACCGAACGGCTGTATCGCACACCCGAATTAGCGCAACGAACGAAAGTCAAAGGTGCGAAACGAGCGAACGCAGGCTTACATGGGCGAGAAGGGCCGTGAGGACGTGAAGCGACAAGCCAGCGAAGAACAACTATAAGGTGTGTTGCGATGTCAGTGTCCCTTGTCAAAGTAGATGGCGAGCGGGGATTGCGCACGGTGTTGAACGGCTGGAGAATTTGCGAAGGGTAAATCAGCGGGCCGTTGACACAGGACACCAAGCGCGGGCCAAGACTCACAGTCCATTTCGCCTGTTCAAAGAGAGCGGTATGAAGACCACATTGTCCTGCACGATAACGAAGTACGGCGAAAGCGAAAGCGGAGGCGCAACCAAAAACCACCATCAAGGCGACCTGCGAGCGATGACGCGTAAGCAGGCTGCTCGGACCAGAGCGTATGCAGCATCGCAGCTTACCGTGATCTTCCACGAAGGCATGTATGCGCTATCGAGACTCGGGATGAACATTCCGTAGAGAACGTAGCCGGCAATGGAGCTGCGAAGGTGGAAAGCGGTATGAGGTTCTGACCCCGATGACGGAGACTCTGCCGCCATAGGACATACAGAGGGAAAGCGACACTAATGCCGTACTGTCGAGAGAGCAGGCTCTGGTCAGTTCCGATCCTCCATCGCGGTGTTATCGAACGGTAAAGTCGAGGTTTCGTACGTAAGACATCATGTAAGCCCAGCTATGTCAAGAGGTCTAGTTAGCGTGACTCCATAAGTAGTGACTCGACCAGATCTAGCTTACGAGGAGAACTTGTAGTGCAACGGGAGGTTAGACTGCCAGAAAAAGTCTGAAGGAAAGATCACAGTCTCGGTCAGCGTGGCGTGCGGTCAGCTTTCGGAGAAAATACCCACGCTTGGCCATAGGAGTAAGTGGACCCTTGAATGGCCAGTCCTTCAGACGATGCAGAAGAAGCTCCGAAACGCCGAAGGCATACTCTGCGGCGAGAATGCAGGTCAGTCGTCGGCACACATTCGGACCTTCTGCGCGGCTTACTCTGCCAACGGTTGATCTCGTCATCAGCGGACAAGGATACACCCTCTTGGAAGCCACCATTAGAGTAGGTAGCCCAGCGAACGTCGTATCCGGCAACGAGCATGCGAAGAGCGCAGTCGAAGTCTGGTCAGGAAGAAACGGGTCGGTCAACGCGTCTTCATCGCAGTATAGACCGCCGCATAGGGAAGACAAACCTTCAGATACGTGAGACTCCGACCAGATCTGCCAACGCTTCTCGTCCTCCTTCCATTGGGCGATTTCTTGCAGGGCCGACCAGCGGATGAAGGCGTTGTGGCCGACGAAGCAGCCGACATCGCCGTTTGCGCATACCCAGGAGATCGACGTGTTCACGAGGCGGGTGAAGAACGCGATTCCGTTCTCAAAGAAGTTGCCCTCGACGATCATCTGTTGCAGAAGCAGCAGGATCAGTAAGGGCGCGATTTCGGAAACGGCCTTCGTCTTTCGCAGACGCTTTCCGCCGTCTTCGGACTTCCAGCGAGAGAATGTACGTACAACGTCCGAGACATGCTGTATGATGGAACACTCGGGCGAGAAGTGCATCTCGGACGCGGCGTCGAGGAAACAGTCGATGGGGACACGCGTGTCCGAATCGATGCTGTCGGAGTTGGACAAGGCCGTCAGCGCTGATACGTAGCAATGTAGACACTGCAATAACGTGCTTACATCAAGATGAGCTCGCCCATGCGAACGTTTCCGGAAGCCCAGGGTCCGACCACCTTTGGCTTTTCGCTGTCGTTCTCGGGCGGGAAGACGCGCTTCTTCTCCTCAAGAGCGTCCTGCAGGCACTGCTCGTAGAGCACCTGATCCTCCTCAAAGGTCCAGGGGTTGTCGGCGGGGCGCTCGGGCCGGCGTTCCTTGAGCATCTCCTCGATGCGAATCGACAGCTCGAGGGCGACGTTAAGGTTCGAGGACTTTTTGAAACGCCCAGCACGCTGGTAGTACTTTCCGTGACCGGGACGAGCGACGTAGCCGATGGCGTTGGCTTCGTAGAAGGCCTTGCGGATGAGGTAGTCCTTCTCGCCGAGTAGCTGCATGCCGTCGTCGCAAACGAGGATGTTGACCGATCCGCCTTGGAGCTCGTACTGCACAGAACGTGTCACTACGTCAGCCGACGACGCCGTATGGTCGAGCGAGACGACTGGGGAGAGGACTAGGATACGCACGGTTTTAATCGCATCTTGGAGAGATCGGATGGTCGGCAGAAGTACAGTGTCGAGACCCTCTTTGTAGACCGGCATCAGGATCGTAAACGACGGCAAGGGTCCCTTCATACGCTGAGGGCGTTCGCCGGAGTAGTAGCGGTTATTTTGGTGCATCTGCTTGACCGGTCCGAGAAGTTGGAGGATGACAGCGATGACGACAACACAGAAGAACTGTCGGGTCGATATTGGTTGGTCAGAACCATATCGAGAAAGAAAGAAGTCGGAAGACCGGAAGATATACTTGGGAGACGCAGAACTGGAACGGGATCGCCAAGGCGATGAAGAAACGAGGCCAGTAGCCGTCTTCGAGGTATTCGCGAATGAGCGTCTCGAGCGTCAACATCTGAACGAAGATGTTGATGCCCAAGGCGAGACCGACGTGGAGCGGCGACAAGAGGCCGACGGGACGACGCTTGTACTCTTGGGTTTCGGCCGCTTCGGGATCGGCATCGGCCGCGAGAGTTGCGACGTAGGCTTCCGGCTTCTCGTCCTTCTCGTCGACGATATCGAGATCGTCTTGTTCGCGCCAGATGTAAGCCAGCATGAGGTCACTCAGCTGCGAGCAGAAGTCTCCGGTCAGTCAGCACCGGCGATGAGGGGAAAATTGCGACGGCGTGGCCTCACCGTCTGCGCATGCGGGACGAGTGTTGCGACATCGTCACTCCAGAGGACGAGTGCAAGATTCTCTCGGACAAACGCAGCATATTCTGATCGCGGAACAAGTGAGAGTCAGAACGCGCGCCGAGACCGCACAAACGCCGAGACTCCAAGGGCGGCCGGATCACTCACGGTGTCGCTTCGCACCGCGAAGGTCTTCCAGGCTGTCGATGACTTGAATGGCGACGTCCTCGTTCAGGACAACGCGCTCGGTGTCGTCGTCGCTGTTGAGAAGGTCCGTCAGTACGTTCAGGCTCGAGGTTCGAGGCAGGTTCAAAAACGACTCACATCATCTGCAAGATGCTCCGCACGACATGAGACGACACGATGACGGCTGCTTCTGCGTTGATGGTGGCGAGACCGTCGAGGAGGACGTCGGCGCCGTCGACTTCGTGCGCCAGCGGGTACGAAGCGTAAGTGGACGTCCCGGCCGTTCCGACCGACGCTCGTACCGCCACGATGTTGCCCCAGTTGGCATCCGGGAACCAGCCCGCTGCCTCGCATCGACGGAAGATGTGCTCTGCCATCAAGAACTGCCGACGGTGACTCTGCGCGAGCGCGACGAGATCTGTTTCGCGGGTGGCGACGTCGGTCAGCTTTTCGATCTCTCAGCCGCAGAGGGATACCACCACTTGAGCAGAGCTCTCCGGCCATGCCAACGCACCTGAACCGAGTTCTGCAACCTCGGAGATGGAGCGGATGGAGCGAACGCGACCACTGCGTGCTGCGATGGAGGATCGGCGGGAAGACTGCACCAACGAGACTTGGGACGACCGCCTCGACGCCATCAAGGGCGAGACGGCGTCCATGAAGGAGACGGACGGCGAGGTCGCTTCGGAGCCGATCGAGTCGTTGCGACTCATTGCGACGGCAGCGGCAGCCATGTCGATTGAAAGAACGCGCACGAAACTTGCCGGCGAGAGGGAGCGAGAGAGACGGGATTGGACGAGGGATGGAGCAAGGGGACCAGCTATGTAGCAGAGAGCTTCAGGCCGGGCAGGGAGCCTGGAGGAAGGGAAGGGGCAGGACTTTGGCAAGGTCGTGAGCAGGTCTGAATGCGAGAGCGGAGCAGCTCGGCCGGGGCGGAACCCAGTTCGCAACTCTGCGATCTACAAAGCATTAGCGTGACGCCGAGAGCTGAACGCCGCTCGGTCTCGTCAGCACGCGACGGACGGTCGCCGAGGAGCATGTTGAGCGAACAGGAAAGAAGCGATCAGCGAGTGGGTAGCGCGAACCGGCGAACGACCGCGCGGGTTTCGGACTGGAGATCAAGAACAGGCAGGATCCACACCGTCGCTGCCGACCGAGTCGTAGAGAAGCGGAGAGTGACGCTAACCAATCAAAGGGAGGCGGCATCTTGCCCAAACGGGCGAGATGTCGGCTGCCTTTTTCTCCCGGCCGAGTGGCCAATTAGTGATCGAGGCAACGTGGCCGACGGCGAGCGATCCGAATTCGGCCGGTTGAGGCCTCGATCAATCGCCGTCCGCCTCCGCTCGGCGAGCAACCTTCCGCACTTTGAAAACGCACGTCCGCATGCGTGAGATGGAGGGTTCGCCGCCGCGAAGAGGGTTTGCTGCCAGGCTTGATCTGATCTCCCCAAGGCCGAGATCGAACGAACGCTGCCTGCTACCTCCATCGACTCGGACGGTTGTTCTCGTCCGTCGCCAACACTCCGACTCGTTCACCCAACCCCGTCCACCGCGCCGACCAGACCCTTGACGAACATGGGCAATCCGATGGAAGAGGTGCGCGGTGTACAGTCAGGCTTGGTTCAGCGACTATGTTGGCTCATCACTCCACCCTGCAGATCACCGTCCTTGACGGAGCGCCTCGCGTCTTTGCTCCGACTCTCGTCAGCGGTCGCGACCGTGCCGACTCTGCTTCATCCGATTCCGACATTTCAGTCAAGGAGGCGACGCCGGAACGACCGAGTCTGAGCTGGGCCGACTCGGGAAACGTCATGCAGCAACCCGCGCTCACGTACCACCAAGGCCCGAGCCTCACCACCATCGCTTCGAGCGAGGGAACCGACACGGTGCCCTACGTCGGGTACACGCCGTCACCTATGACTACTGCTCCTCGCAAACGCTTCCGAGCGCCGCAAAAGTCGACCATGCTGGATCGGTCGGTCGGTAACGTGCGTTTCTCTTTCGGTATTCGAAGGCCACGATTGCCAGGACGAAGAGCTGACCTGGTTCATCCCACTCGCAGCCCAAGCCTTGGATGAAAGGCCGCAAGACGATCTCGCGGGACAAGAAATCCTACTTCACGACGCTCTTCGGCATCACTCTCGGCGTGGCAGGAGGTCTCGGGGTGATCCTGCACTCGGCACTGACGGTCGGCCACGACAAGTACGACCTCGTGTTTGCCGATGACTTTGAAGGCGACTCGCTCAACCAGAGTCACTGGCGGATAGAAGAGCGGGTCGGCGGCGGCGAATCGGTGAGCCCCTCATCTTCCCACCTGCTCGCCGTTCAACGACTGACCGCTACACTTCGCAGAACGACTTCAACTGGTTCACCAACCACAACAGCTATGTCGCCGACGGCAACCTCTGGATGGTGCCGACTCTCACGAACGAAACGATGCTGCCAACGGATTACGCGTGCGCTTCCTTCGACCGGTTTGACCTCATCTCTTTTCTTCGATGACGCTGACCCGTTAGCCGTCACACAGCCTCCTCAACTCGACTTTCTTGCAACTCGGCAGCGGCTGCTCGTCGCCGGATCAGGAAGATTGCTACATCGCGGCGGACGTTGAGAACAATCAAACCCTCGTCGTTCCTCCCGTGCAAAGCGCAATGATCTCGACGCGTGACAAGGTCGCCATCCAGTACGGACGTGTGGTCATGCGCGCGCGCATGCCGACTGGGTGCGTTCGAGGCATAACGTCGAGTTTGACTGCAAAAGCAGCAGACTGACGAGTCGGAATCTCCATCCGCAGCGACTGGTTGTGGCCGCAGATCTCTCTCGTACCGCAAGACAACGCCTATGGCGCTTACCCGGCCTCGGGTCTCATCTCGGTGAGAAGCGCTCTCGCACTCCCCTGCGCTCGCCAAAATCGCTGACTCTTGGTCGCTCTCGCCGAAGGTTTTCGAGAGTCGCGGCAACAAGGCTGCTCACCGACTCGACCAGCTCAACAACGAGATGATCTGCGGTCTGCACTGGGGTCCGGAGAGCGCGCGGTCTTTCGACCGCTTTTACCTTACGCAAGGCTTGTACAAAGGTAGGCCGACTTTTCGATTTTCCCAGCGTCCAGAGCTGATGCGCATTTATTTATCACGCAGTCTACCGCAACTTCTTCAACCAAGACTACTGTATGTTCTAGGCGATGCCTTCTTCGCTCGGATCGAAGCTGACTAAAGCACACCCGCAGACGATTTCGGCGTCGACTGGACTCCCCATTCCGTCACGATGTGGGTGAAGACGCGTGTCCGCATCGCGTTCCGATACGGTTTCGGCACGAGCAAGACGTTTTGGAAGCTCGGTGAGTCGTTCTCGGTGCTCCCACTGCCTCGCGCCCGCAGCAATAGCTGACGAGCGAGGCGATCTTGCAGGCGAGTTTGGCTACTCGTACGGAAACGGTACTCTCATCACCAACCCGTGGGCGAACGCCGAGAACCAGCACATTGCGCCTTTCGACAAGCCGTTCTACTTGCGCATGGCCCTCATGACCGGCGGAACGGACGGATACTGGATGGACAACCTCCCCAGCAAGCCGTGGCGGAACAGCGACAGTCGCCCGCAGGCGATGTCGAGGTTCGCCGCCTGGGCGGACGTGTGGATGCCGACCTGGCCTTCGGGTGACAAGATCCGGGAACGCGGGTTGGCGATTGACCGCGTCGAGGTGTACCAACGACGCAATTAGTTGGGCGAAAGAACGGATGTTTTCAGACAATAGACAGCGCCGAGAGGCCTATAGACTTTCGGTAGCATATACAGCATGTAAGATTACTACACGGTCCCCTTGCAACGGATGCTGGCGGAATGCAGGCACTGAGAACTTCGCCGTCTAGACAAAGCTCCAACAAAGGCATTCGGACATGCGAGGCCGAGCTTTCGACCGCGCCGAGAAATTCACCATCGCAAACGAGCTCGTCAAATCCATCAGATTTGATTGCGGTCCGCCTTCTTTGTGCTCGCTTTCCGGGTGTTCGTAAATTAACATTTGACCTAGCTGAGCATCGTGTGTATGTATGCGTGCACTGCTGAGTATGTATCGATGCGGTCGAGATGTTCAGGCAACATCTCGCTCCTGCAGCGATGTCGATCCGAGCCCGAACGTGCGCGGCTTGCCCCTTCTGGCGAACACAGGCCGTTCCGATGGGTGATCCAGAAAACCTGCATCGGTACCAGCTCACTGTACTCGTAGGGCAGCGGCGATTATCGAGCGAAAACGTGCGCCGGCTGCCCTCCTGAAGTTTCTGAGCGAATGCAGCGATCGCCACACGCGAGATTGAGAGATTCTTTCCTTTCCTGAACACATGCGGCTCGATCGGGCTGAATGCGCACAGCCTGCCGCATACGGTAAAGACGAGTACGGAACGACGGCTGAACAGAGCTTTGCATGTCCACTGCCGGGTAAATGCGGCGCTGGACCATGCAACGGTCTCGTCCGAACAAGAAGAATCGCCGAGCGCCACCTTCTACTCACCCAACACGGACGAAGCTGCTCGGCGCTCTTTGCTTCTCCCTCTGACATATAGAGGCTTCTCTGCTCGGCGCGAAATACGCCAGCTTGCCTGCGGCTGCACACACCGCGAACTCACGACCTCGCCTCGTCAAGATGCGCTGGCCGACTGGAGGTTCCGCCATCTCGCCGGCATCCGCCGCACTTCTTCTCCTCGGAGCGATACCTCGCGCAGAAGCAGCGTATTCTCTGCAGGCTCTTTACCAAGGCGAGAGCTTCTTCAACGGGTGGAGCTTCTGGGGAAACCGCGACAACCTCACGAACGGTACGGCAAATTCCTCTTCCTCCGTCAATACAACTCCTCCCCCCGCATATCCCTGTAGTCTGACCACTTTCCTCATACAGGGGCGGTATATTATGTCGGAAGTAACGAGGCGGCGCGTGCGAGCGTCGCGTATACGAATGACGCCGGCAATGTCATTTTGAAAGCGGACAACACTTCGTGCGCGCCCTTCGCTCTACTCGCCGCTCTCCGTGGCATAATATACTGACAAACATCTTCTCTCAGCACTCTGGCTATCGGAGGACTCCGAAACTCGGTCCGGATCACCACGCAAGAAACGTACGATATCGGTTCGCTCTTCGTCATGGACGCATATCATGTTCCATTCGGCGTGAGTACCGAGCTTCTCCTTTGCGTGTCTCGTGGGCGGATCGCTGACTCAGGTCGAGCAGTGCGCCGTTTGGCCGGCCTTCTGGACGCACGCGCGATCTTGGCCGTCGGGTGGCGAGCAGGACATCTTTGAAGGCGTCAACCTGGCTTCCGCGAACCAAGCGGCCCTCCACACCGTAGTCGGCTGCACTGTCGCCAACACGACGACCAACGTCACCCATACGGGCACCTTGACTTACGACAACTGCGACTATTCGGTGGCGGCGAACCACGGCTGCACTTACGCCGACTCTCGGAACCAGAGTTACGGCCAGCCTTTCGCAGACGGCGGTGGAGGGATGTACGTCGCCGAGACCTCGAGCGATGCCATATCGATGTGGTTCTTCCCGGTGAGCTTCTTTCTCGAGCCGCATTTCCACTTTTGCCTCGCCCCGCTGACTGGAGGTCTCGATCTACAGCGCGCGAACATTCCCGCCGACCTGCTCGCCACAAACGGAACGCCAGATCCAAAGACCTGGGGTCTTCCGTGGGCATACTACCCGAGCTCGAGCTGCAACATCAACCAGTATTTCGCGCCGCAGCAAATCACGATCAACATCGCGTTGTGTGGAGATTGTGCGCCCTTCCAGCGACCCTCGTGACTGCTTTGACCGTTCGCACTGACATGTCGCTTCACTGCTTGTAGGGGCGGGCCAGCCGGGAGTCTTTTCGCCTTCGTGCGGCACCGGCTCGTGCGCGAATTACGTCCTCGACCCGTCGAATTTCGACGACGCCTACTTCGAGATCGCCTCGGTTCGGGTATACGGTGGTGGCTTGAACACGCGCGGGGCACTTTCTTCCGCGTCGGGGGTCATTGGCGGGATCGGCGGCAGCCAAACGCGTGCGCCGACGAGCGGAGCTCAACTGCGGTCGTCAGCAGGTCTGATGCCCGTCTTCCTCGTTGCTTTCGCCGTCGCGACGCTCACTCATAGCATGTTCTGAGGCACCCCAACTGTAGCGCATATTCGATAGAGATGTTTCAATACAACTTAGACTTTCCATTCAAATCTGCGGTACAGCGTGTCCGTCTCCGCGCGGGTCGGACCCGCCGGCCCATGCACCACCAGCAAGCTTCTGGATGACTTGCCCGCGGCCAAACATGGCGCGCTCGTGACCGGTGAGGAGCTCGACGTCGTGACCCATCTCCTTCAGCTCCTCGACGACTTCCGGTCGGATCCCGTCCTCGAGGTACACCTTCGTGCCGATATCGCCGAGCTTCTCGCGGTCCCCGGGCACATCGGCCGAGATGCAGAATCGCGGGCAGTCGAGTGTGGCCTGGGCGTTGAGGTTGTGGTGAAGCATGTTGAGGAGGACTTGCACGTGCCCCTGCGGCTGCATGAAGCCGCCCATGACGCCATAGACTGCGGGCAACAGCGACGTGGTCAGCTTCTTAGGGGAAAGCGAAAAAGGGAGCAGATGCCTTACCCATGAACAGGTCGCCGCCTTTCTGGTCCCCTCGAGTCACCAGCGCGGGGATGATCGTGTGGTATGGTCGCTTATTCGGCTGTATCGCACAGAGTCAGTTACGTTTTTCCGGGCGGGGAAAGGTTGAGAGAGATCGCGTACCGCAATGCAGTTCGGGTGTCCCTCTTCGAGCGTAAAGTTGCAGCCGCGGTTCTGGAGCGTAAATCCGCATCCTTTCGGGATCGCAGAGGTGCCGAAGCCGGCGTCTGTAAAGGAAGGTCGAGGTCAGGCTGAGGCTCAGCGAACTCGCAGACTCTTCGGACGTACAGTTGCTCTGGATGTACGAGCAGCCGTTCCCGTATTGATCGACGACTTCAAAGAGGACAGTGTCGGACGAAGCGATCGGTGTTCCCTTGTTGATGATCGGCGAGGACTTCTTCGGGTCAAAGAGCTCGGCGCGTTTCCGCAAGTAGTCCTGTAGGAGAGGGCGCCCGCTTAGCTTCACTGCGGGCGGACATCGGGGCATTGAGAAAGGCTATACCTTGGAAAGCAGCTCCTCGACTGGGACACGCGAATGCTCCGGGTCGGCAACGTAAGCTCGAGTATCCGCAAAGGCCAACCGGATCGCAGAGCTGCGGGTTCGGAGCGGAGTGTCAGTGCTCTGGAGCGGCAGCCAGGGAAAAAAGCCTGACGCGCGAACTCACATCAGAGTGTGCAGCCAGAGCGCCGACATGTGCTCGGTCTGGTGCAGGTCGACTTTGCCCTGCTCCTGAATCGCTTCGAGAATGCCGAGAGCGATCAAAGCCGTGAGACCCTGACCGTTCGGGGGCGTCTCGTGCAGAGTCACGCCCTCCGGACCGCCGTAGTTGATCGAGATGGGCGTGACCGGCGTCGTCGTGTGGTTCTTCAAGTCCTCGAGCGTCATGACGCCGCCCTGCGACTGGATAACTGTTGCGAGAACCGGGGAATCAGCGAGGGCTCATACACGCAGGAAGACCTCGACGCTTACGCTCGACAATTGCTTCCGCGATCCGTCCCTCGTAGAAGCCAGCTTTGCCCTTCTCGGCCACCTCTCGGAAGGTCTGCGCAAGGTAAGGGTTCTTGTAGATCTCGCCCGGTCGGGGGGCGTGCAATTTGCCGGTCGACGGGTCCTTGATCAACATCTCGGCAAAGTTAGGCGATTGCTTGAGGAAGGTGTCGTAGTTCTTGACCCAAGAGTAAGACGAGACCTCGGAGATGGGGACTCTGCGAGTAGGTTTCGTCAGTCTCTCCGTCGAAGCCAAAGTGGTGGTCAGAACGAATGCTCACCCTTCCTCCGCCATCCGGATCGCGGGCGCAAGTGCCTCGGCGACGCTGACTTTTCCGGAACCGAGGAGCTCGATGGTGTCGCACCAAACGGCGGCACACCCAGGAACCGTCGCGGCGTTGATGTTCAAGAACGGGATTTCGGAGCCGTTGATGCCCAGCTCGCGGCATTTCTCGAGGGTCAGGGCAGCGGGCGCGCGACCCGATCCGTTCAAAGCCTTGACGTCGCCCGTCTTGGCGTCGTAGAAGAGGCAGAATCCGTCTCCGCCAATTCCGCACGAGCCCGGTTCGGTCAAGTTGAGAGCGGCCGAGACGGCGACGGCTAAGGGCAGATTCCGAACATCAGCGACTAATCCTCCTAGCGAGCTGCAAACTCGCAGTCCGGTTGCTTAGACGAGTGGGAACCTTGCCGACTTACCGGCATCGGCAGCGTTGCCTCCCTTCCTCAAGATCTCGAGACCGGCTTCGGCGGCGAGCGGTTGGGAGCAGGCGACGAGGCCCTTGGCGCCTATCGCGGGCAGGAGGTCAGCACGCAAGACGAGCAAGAGATTGCCGGAGTTGTCCGACGCACCGTACACGACCGAACGGCGCGAATGGAACGGAGCCCACGGAACAGGTTCATCGGTGAGATGGTCGTGGAGGTGGAGCGACGACTTCTGCTTCGGCGTGGCGTGCGGCATTGCGGGAGTCCTTTGTACGGAGGTTGTTGGTGAATGTCAGGATGCTGATCTCTCGTCTTCGGCTGCTCAACACTCACATCGCGAGGTGCCGACGGAACCGGAGCGGAAACACCGGCAGCCTTCTCAAATGTGTGGGGATGAGAAGATAAGCGGCCACCACAGCCTACGGCAGCCGGATCGGCCGAATTAGACTGCTCACGAACGCTATCTACGCCTGCTCGCCGAGATCCGATGGCAGGAGAGGACGGGCCGACGGCATCGAAGCGTGTGGCGAACATTCCCCTCCGCCACTCACCCCTTCGCCAAGGATCGCATGCCTAAATTGGGCTACACGCCAGGCTCTGCAAGCGCTCGCAGTGTGCCGACGGTCCCTGCATGACTACGCCGGCGGCTAAGCTCTGTCGGCCCCGCAGGAAGCTGACTGCTATCAAGGGACTCACTCCGCGTGATTTCCAGCTATCGACTGCTCGTCGCCACCGTCGCTCTGCTCTTGCTTCTTTATATATTCCTTCTCCGTACTCTACACTATGACCAGTATGGCTTCGCTCGCGTCAACAACTTCAATCGACAAGCAAGAAAAAGACGGGTTCCAACCCGTCTCCGCTCTCCGCCCCGTCGACTCGGTCCTTCCCGCTGTGGCCGAGGACGATGAGGACGAGGCCATCAGGATCGTTGGACACGAGCGTAACGAAGTCTCGCAAGCCGAAACGGACGCCGTAACGCGCAAAATCGACCGCCGGGTGCGTCCTTGACTCGGACTTGCGGACGCGCATTTCCGCCCTATGCTGACCCCGGACCCACTTCAGATCTTGCCTATACTTGCTGCAGTATACTGTGAGTATCTAGTGGTCCTTCTGGAACCGTTCCCGAGCTCGGGTCGAGCAGAAAACTGGGTGGCGTTCCCGCCACTCGCCGTTTGGCCTGTTTTGAGCTCTCTTGCTCGCTATACTTGCCTGGGAGGCCCCGGAACTTGCTGACACGTGCTGTATCGGCAGTTTCTCAGTTCTGGGATAAGAACAGTTTGAGCTACAGCTCCGTTATGGGCCTGCCACTGGCGAGAGACAACGAGAAGTATTCTCTGGTCGCCAGCGCGTTTTACATCGTACGTAGGGGTGTTCCGACCTCCGGAGGGGCACCAGCTGATGTAGACACGTTTAAAGGGCTTTATGGTCTTCGAAATTCCTTCGAGTACCCTCGCGCAACGCTTCCCGCTCGCCAAGTACCTCGGAGTCAACATCGTCCTCTGGGCGACATTTCTCATCCTGCATGCCGCCAGCGCCAACTTTGGGTTCTTTTTCGCTATGCGGTTCCTCTTAGGAACGTTCGAGTGCTGTGTCTCGCCCAGTGAGTCTTACGAAACGCTCGAAATGGCTCGCGCCCCCGCCTGACGACTCTTCCTCTCGCAGTCCTTATCTCCATGATTGCCGCCTGGTACCCTCGCCACAAGCAAGCGAGACGGATTTCTGTCTTCTATATGGTAAGCTTTTCCTCGACATCGGAAACGGTAGAGTTGTCGTACCGGCACTGACGCTTCTTCTCCGTCTTTCTCCCTTCTCTTCGGCATCTCTCTCGTTCCCTTTCCTGCCTCGACTCTCTTCCTACCCTTTATACTACGCCAGATGAACGGCTTGACCAACATGTTCGGAGGTATCACCGCCTACGGCGTCACTTTTTATAAGGGAACTGCGATCGCTCACTGGCGCATTTGTTCGTCATCTCTTTCACCGTCTTGCTGCGTTCCTGTACAAGCTAAGTGGTCTATCTACAGTTTACATCATGATGGGTGGTCTTGCGTTCGTCGTCGGCGCCACCGTCCTGATCTGGCTGCCGGATTCGCCTTCGACCGCGACCTTCCTCACCGACCGCGAAAAGCTCGTCGCCCTCGAAGCCGTCCGCGACAACCACTCTGGCACCAAGCAGAAGAAGTTCAAGCCGAAGCACGCCAAGGAGGCGCTTCTCGACCCGAAGACGTGGCTCCTCATCTTGCTCACGTTCTTGAGCTCGGTACCGAATGGCGGCCTCTCGTCCTACAGCTCCCTCTTGGTAAGCCGGACATCCCGCCTCGCGTCTCAGTCACTTCACGCCGCGTCTGAGATACTTGCGAATCCCGCGCTATCTCAGATATTGGCTAATCCCGCAGCGTTTCAGACACTCGCTAATCCCTCTTACATTCGTGCAGATCAAGAGCTTCGGTTTCAACTCGCGGGAGACTCTCCTGCTCCAAATTCCTCGCGGAGCCATTGCGGCGATGACGACCGTTACCGTCTGTTATCTGTCGGACCGGTTCGCACGCCGGATGCTCCCTATCTTCATCGCCGTGATCCCGACGGTGATTGGCGCCGCTTTGATGGTCGCTTTGCCGCACAGCAAGGGCGGTTCGCTCGCGGGTATCTTCATGGCCGAGACGTACGGCTCTAGTCTCGCGCTTCTCTACGCTTGGTCAGTCTCTGGCCCCCTCTCCCCCAACTTCCCCTCTCCCCCGACTCCCTCTCTTCCCCGGTCCCCCCCTCTCCCCCGACTCCCTCTCTTCCCTCCCGAATACTATGATTTAGTCAAAGCTGAATCATCTGTACTCCAACAGGACGACTACGAACACGGCCTCGTTCACGAAGAAGACGGTGACGAACGGGATGTTCATTACTTGCTTCGGACTGGCCAACGTTATCGGCACGTTCCTGTTCCAGGCTCGCGACAAGCCCGACTACCTCCCGGGCAAGATCGCTGTCCTGACGCTGTTCGCGCTCATGCTGCCGACTGTCACGACGAGTGAGTCCGATCTCTCTCCAGCTCGTCGCAAGCCGGGTGACGCTGATTCCTTTCTGGTGCTTCGCAGTGCACTTCTACACCGGCTGGCTCAACAAGCGTGCCGCCAAGAAGCTCGCCGCTCTTACGGAGGAGAAGGGCTGGACTCCGGAGGATGTTGAGAAGGAACGCGACCGCGCGGCGTTCATGGACTTGTCCGACCGGGAGAACCCGTTCTTCGTCTACATGTCGTGAGGTCCTCTTCGAATCCATGCCTGTCTATATTGTTGTGCCGGTGTCAGTTTATGTGTCAATCAGCGATTTATTCCCCGGAAACTCGATTTGCCCGTGCTTTTCGGCCGCTGCTCAACGCAACAGACTTCTGAATATTCCCGATCCGCCGCGCTTACTATATTCTGTCTGCTATCCTAGTTTCGGTACAGGCTGCTTCTCTGGAGACATGTAAATACTCATTTTGCTCCGCCGACTTGTCTCGTCCGACGGTATGCCTCATCAGTTGAATCCGAGAGTCTCGCGTGCCCGGTCCGCTCGGCAAGCGCGTCGAGAGGGCTATCGATGCCGGAAAACGACGCTGTTGCTGCTGCTGCAGAAGTGCCTGCTTTCGCTCTTCAAGTGGGATCGCGCTGGTCGGCGTACGATGGACACGACCTGATCCGGATTACCCTCACCCTCCGCGGCCGTACGTCAACGCCGCACACAACGTTGACCGGGAGTCTGTTGAGCATGGCGCTGACTCATGACGCCTGTACTCGTCTCGGATCGTCGAGCAGTCGACGAAGGTTTCCCGACGCGCGATTTCCAGCCGTCCGCCCTCGCGCATCATAACGGGGCGGGCAAAACGCTCAGCTTTGGCTGTGGTTATGCCACCCTGGCCGGTACCGATACTCCGTGCACATACGGAGTCCAACTCGAACCGCACCAGTACCAGCTATTCCCGTGCACGCGGGTGAAGAGAATCTGCCTCGAGCACAACCATCCGCACGACCTCGCGCCGGCCCTTATGGAGATGTGCAAGAAATCCGACAAGCTCGATCTCGACGAAAGGATGACGGACGTGCGGAACCGTGCGATGGAGGAGTTGACTCGCCTCCGCAAGGCGCTCGACTTTCGGCACAGCTCGCTCGACCCGCTCGAGGAATGGTTCCTCGAGAAGAGCATCAACGAGCAAGAATTTATCGTCAAGAGCTGGGATTTGATCCCGGACGGTCAGATCCGCGCCGATCTGCTCGAAAGGAGCCAGCAAATCCTGATCCGTCGCGAGAGGTACTCGATCCTTCCCCCGCTGCCGCGTACGGTTTCGTCAAACTCTCGCCCGGTCCCTCCAAAAGCTTCGCCCTCGACCTTGATTCGTACCTCCCAAGCTCCTACGCCAGAACTAGAACGCAAGGTGAAGCGAGTCGCGCCGCCGACCCCGGAAGCGACAGTCAGTCTGAACCCTTCTCTTCCTCCTGCCACACTTCGCTAAGAGTCTCCCTGACTCTAATTCAAGTGAATGTGAACTTCCTGCTGACCACTCAAATACCCTGTAGCCGGCTCGCAAGAATGTACGCCGAGAGGCTACACGGTCCCAGTCCGTCGAGATGATCACGCCGCAGCGTGCCGCCCGGTCCCTCACGCATGTCGAAAATTCCACCGTGCCGCTAGCTAGGCAAAGGTCACCTCGTCGTGTACAAGTTTCAGCTGTGATCGATCTATGCGACTCTTCCGACGAGGACGTCGTTGAGGACGTCAAGCCCGATCTCGGCGCGCCCGCGCTTCCCCCTCACCCGAAAACGCCAGCATCCGATCCAGGAAACGCTCCACGTACTCCTGTCAAGCGTCAGGATCCGGTCCCGCTTACTCCGGCGACGCCAGCCCCGCCGATACGCCCGAGTAAACTCGCCGACTTTCTTTCGTCCCTCGAACCGGATCGCCACCTGGAGCGCTATATCGCTCTCTTCGGGCGATCGAACCTCGAGATCGACGACCCGCGGCAGCTTCTCTCCATCGCACGGGGACCGCAAGAAGAGCTCGACGAGCTGGTTGCCGAGCTCGGGAAAGAGGTGGACGGGCTCAAAGGCATGCCGACTTTCTGGCAGCGCATTTTCCGCCGGCTCCTACTCGCCGCTGCTGACAGAGGTGGTCAAGAGTAGCTGAGCGTTAGAAATCTCGACAAGAAGAGACGGATCACTGCCATAACCAGAGAGGAAAGGAAGGGGACTGAGATTCGTTCGATGAGAAGAGAAGAGACCAAGGAAGTGTGGATCGCTGTGTGACAGTGCGCGGCTGTAGTCTGTTTGTCAAGTCGTCGTATTTTCGAGCCTGGGAATCTCCGAATAGGCCGCGACCCCGCAAGCTGCGACTCCGCCAGCTGCAACGGGCACGAGGGGGAGTCGGAATTTCTCGAACTCGGCCTCGTTCGGTCCTAGTGAAGTTGCTACGCCTTACCTCATAAGGGGGTCTGCCCTCGTTAATCGACTCTCGCGTATACCCTCGCGTACAACGAATCTCGAAAGATGCTTGTCCTCGTGGCCGCCGCGTCTTCGTCCTGTCCCCCTCCGCTCCTGAGCGCCAAAATACACCCGTCCGGCTACACATACACTCACACGCAGCTTCTTGAGGCCAAATTTCTTCTCCAACATGCTCTCGCTGCATAGCGTGGACCAAGCGCTCCGACCTCGTCATCAACACGCACGCGACGTTCGCGTTCGGTCTGCGCTGGGGCCTCCTCTGCGCGCAGCTCCGAGGACCACGAGGCACGCGACGGACGCCGTCGGACCATTGGCTCTCCAGCTGGCTCCTTGTCCTCTCCTACACTCCTCGGTTCGTTCGCTGCACTCGTCGACGTGAGCCAATGGCGGAAGTGTTCTCGGATCTCTTGCAGGCGGCACTTCGCAATCGCGATCCGAATGCGAACCCATGGTCACTGCTTCGAGGCGCCCTCACGGCGAGGGTCCGACGGGTGGCGCGATATCACATCATCGCTCAGCTCTACGCCTTGTCTGCGATCATCGCGGTGTGAGTCGCCCCTGCTCGTGCTGTCGGAACGCAGTGCCTGACATTCTGTCGAGCGCAGGGTCACTGTACTTCTCGCCGCCTGCATGTTGGTCAAGTATCGCCAAGGCAGGTTCTGGCTCATGCGCACGCATCGAGCTACGGGCGGTACCTATCTGGTGGTACACTATTCGAATGGATGGACGACTCTCTTCCTGCTCTTCCTCGGTGTCTTGCAAGGCTACATCTGGTACGCCCTCCCTTCTCTGCTCCCTCTGCGCGCTGCTGACCTCCTGGTGCAGGCAAACCGTATTCTACAACCAAGGGAAATGGGTCCCCAACTCTGACATCTGGCGTACAATTATTTGGATGCCGGGCTGGACAGCTTTTTGGCTCGCCACCTGGAGTCTCTGCGTCTCTCGTGAGCCTCCCAGTTCGCCACTTTGATCTGCCGGCGCGCGAAACGGCTAACCCGCCAGCAATCTACAGACATTCTGCATCTTGACTCGTCCGGTCGTCCCGCTCGCAGCTTTTATGCTCAGGCGTGGTTCGTCAACAGCGCGGCCATCCTGATCCCGTCGCTTGCTGCCATCGCGGTCGCAATCCTCGCCTGGCAAGCTCACATCCGCTACTGGGATTACCTCAAGGCCTACAAGTCTATCGATGCAGTCCTCGCAAACGTCGCGTCCCAATAGTGAGCTTGAACGGTCAAACTGCTACGACGGTCACCGTGGCTGACACTTATCGCTCTGCTCCGGCAGCAACGGCACTTTTGATCTGTCACTTCTTTCCAGCGGGCCTGGTCGCGAGCTGATAGCCGAGTTCACCTCGAAACTTTCAGGATTCGAAACATTCTTCCGCTGGGGTACGTCGAGGAAAGATCCTTGCCGAGACTTCGGAGCTGCAGCCTGATTCTCCTTCCACAGTCTTTGTCACATACTTGATCTCGAGCATCATTCTCGAGGTGGTCCTATGCTTGACCGCGTCCCTTCATCTCGTGAGTTGCTTCTCACATCTCCCGTTTCGGCATTCCTGACGCTGGGGTTAACTTGCAGCGCGAGCTTCGCAAGACGATGCACGAGTTGCGGGGACGAGCATACCTGTCGGAAGAGGCACGCGCTCAAGAGACCGTGATCAAACACGGGTACCAATCGCTCTCTTACGTGACCTGGAGCATCATCGCTGCCTGTACGGCAATCAACGCACTCTTTCTCTTTGTCGTCGCAGCCGGACCAAAGGTGAGGAGGACCATGGCAAGTCCTCTGCGAGCACTGCTGAACACCAAGACGTCCGCGCAGGTCATCTATATCGAGAGGTACTCGGCCGTCGCTTCGCTCTTGCCACTGTGAGTTGACTCGAAGGAGATTCTAAAACACGTGCCGCTACTGAATCTGCATACCTGTCGCAGCTGGCTCTTCTCTGTACTAGGCCTGCCTCTTTCGGCGCTGTACCTTCACCGTCTGCTGACGCAAGATGCGCCACAAGATCCGCAAGACGCCGACGCGGCCATTGAGCTTCCCGGTCGGAACACGTCTCGCCCACCCTCGATCAGTGGGAGGGATGGTCAACCTCACGATGCATACCCGATGGAGAAACTCTCGTCTCTGCACTACGGGACGAGCCCGAATGCTGCGACAATGAGCCTCGACAGCGATATTGCCGGTTCGTTGGACACTGCGAGTCCGCTAGTACGAAACACGCCTCCTCCCGGATTCCAGCAGGCATTCTATTCCAGCTACTCATCTCGTCCAGCCCAGACCGATGCCACTCAGGTCAGAGTCGCGCAATAGATAGACACCCTTTTCCGATCTCCTTCCTCTCCCTCGCAGCCGCAGTCTTTTCCTCTTTTCCTCGTCGTAGTCACTGCAAGCAACCCTTCCCCTAGAAGTCTGAAATTCACGCATGCTCAACTAGTCAGACCATGTCCATCAAGCTGCCGCGAGGAGGAGCCTGCGGAAGATGCCCTGCCAGACTTTGGGCATCCCCTTTTGACCGTCCACCTCCTTCCCAAGCTCAGCAATCAATTCATCAAGCTCCTCCTCGGGTCCGCGGGCAAACAAGAGCAGCTGCTCCGGGTCGTCGATCTCGAGGTTCGATCGCCCGAACAGAGCAAGGTAGCGCTCCAGGTGACGACCCGGTTCGAGAGATGAGAGAAAATCGGCGAGTTTGCTGGAGCGGGTTGGCGCGGCGGGCGTCCCCGGCGAGAGGGGCACCGGATCCTGAAGCTCAAGTCGAGCAGCGGAACCGGCTACTGACGGAGTCGGGAGAGGGGAAAGGACCGGCGCGCAAGGTTCGGGCTTGACCTCCTCGTCGGAAGCGTCGCACAGATCGATCATTTTGACAGGCGCGACCTGAAAAGGGGGGACCGCGTTCGACCGCGTTCGACGCCTGCCCGGCTTGTGGCGCAGGAAAGTCTGCGGCAGGCGTCGAAGATCCGGCAGCGTGAGGCGTTGCGCGGTCTTCGGTGGTCGAAGGCTGCGCAACCTTACGACGCGGATTCTTGCGAGCTGGCTACAGCACACATGTGAAGAGTCAGCAAGAAGGTCAGATGTGTGCAGGAAAGAGACTCTCGTCCGGGAACGGCTGGTAGTAGAGGGTTTGTGCAGACTTACCTTCGCTTCCGGTGACGGCGGCGCGGCTCGCTTGACCTTGCGCGCGAATTCTGGCTCCGGAGCCTGGGAAGCACGAGCCGAGACCGAGCCCGAGGCGCTCGCGCGAGGGACCGAACGACGAGAGCTCGAGGTGGTGGCTCCTCCTCCTCCTCCTCGCGTCGGCAGCGGGGGCAAGATCGGGTAATTCTCCCGGCGGATCAGGATCCGCTCCGTCTTTCGGCGCAGCTCGGCGCGGACTTGCACGTCCGGGATGAGTGCCCAACTCTTGAGGATGAAATTCTGCTCGAGGATGCTTCGGTCGAGGTAGTCCTTGAACGAGTCGGGCACGGCGCACCGATAGTCGAGCGTCTTGCGCAAGCTAGTCAAGCGCTCGATGGCGCCACTTTGCACGGCCGCGATCCCTTTGGGGAGGTAATCCTCCTCGTCCTTCTTGCACTTTTCCCATACCGCCGGCGAGAGGTCGTGAGGATGGTCGTGCTCGAGGCAGACCTTGGTCACGCGCATGCACGGAAACTCCTCGTCCATGCCCGGGTCGAGGTCGAACCCGTACGAGCAGGAGCCTTCAGCCCCGGCATATTCCGCATAGGCACATCCAAACCTGAGCCGTGTGCCCATTTCGGTGCGGTCCGTGTTTCCCGACGGCCGGAAATCGCTCGTTGGAAAGCCTTCTGCGACTGTCGCCGGGGGGGGGTATGGTCTCGAGTCAGTCAGCCGCACACTCAGGGGATCCAGGAGCGTTCACGTCTGAGCGTCTGAGGGGCTGAACATACGACCGCGTTGGATGAGAGTGATTTGGATCAGGTTGTCGGCGTCGTGCGCCGGCCAGCGGGAGCCGACCTGGAGACTGAATGGAGCTACGTCGTCCGACATGACTGGATCGCACAGCGCTGAGCTCTGTAGTGGTGGGCGTCAGCCCGAGAGTAAGCGCGAAATGACTGACTCCGACGCGTTGCCTCACGTGGGCCCGTGCGCGGACAGGAGCTTCACGCCCGCGGATTTGCTGCACAAGGTTGGAGTCAAACCCTTGCCTCGTCGAGACGACACAGAAAAAGCTGTCAGTACCGCGCTTCCTCGCAATGCTCGGCGCGCCCGATAGAAAGAGGACCCAGAATCCGCAGCGACGGTCACGGTTTCCATTGCGAAGAGCTGCCGGGAAAAATATGGATGAGCGGGCGCTAATCGTCTCGAGTCGGGATGGCTGGACGATCTCCGACATCGAAAGAGGATGGGAACTGTGAACAATGTGCGGGGGGTCGCTCGCAAAGGGAACAGCGATCAGAGGAGGTAGGACAAGTAACGACAGGGGATGACGCGCGCTCGCTCGTAAGCGAAGTCGGCGCAGGGTGCGGGAGGGAAACAAGGGGGTGGGAGTGGTGGTACAGAACAATATGAGAACAGGCGGGAAGAACGGACACGAGAGGGTTGCGCCGAGTGGATTTAGAACGGCGCCTGGTTCTCCGAACCGAGTGTCGACGACTGGGCGAGGCCGGACAGCTTCTTCTGCTGCTGCTGTGGTGCGCCTGCCTGAGCCTGGAAGAGCGAGAGCGGCTTGCCCCTACACACAAGTGCGGGCAACGAGTCAGTTTTTCTGAACGTTCTCGGTCAGGAGCGCGACTGTTTTCCTGGCTCACTTTCCAAAGTGTCGCTGCTTGCTTGCTGCGAGCTTCTTGGTGCAGGGGGAGACCATCTGGTCGGTCGGCGACTGGAACGAGGATTGCCTGCGTGGGGGGGAAAGTGAGCGAGTCAGCGTGAGAAAAAGAATGTTGAGTGACGCGGAGAGGGTGGGCTCTCGACGACTCACCCGCTGGCGGCCATCTTCTTTGCGAGGAAGCCCTTTGCGCCGAGGGTCATGGCGGCGTGACCGTGTTCGGGTGCACCACTGCCGTGCGGGAGCTGTGCCTGGTCCTGAGGGGCGACGTGCATGGGCTGGATCGACTCGGCGGACGAGGTCGAGGGTGCGGGCGAGGCGGTGGTGATTTCAAAGGTGGGTGCGGTCGACATGGTACCGTCTATAGCGAGTGTGTATAGCCTTGGCGACTTCAACTAGCGTGTAAGTGAAGGGGAGAAAGAGGGCGAAAGCGAAGCCGAGTGTTGAGCCAACTTCCTTGCTCGAGGGGAGGCGCGCACACAGCCACTCGACTCGGCTCTGACTTCATCGCATTTCTTCTCTTGACGCCAACTCACTCACGAGAGCATGGCAGAGACTGCCGAATCGGAACCCGTCGCATCGACTTCAACCGCCGCTCAGAGTCAGCCTCGACCGCTCGCGTGCCTCGGCAACCTCCCGCCAGAACTCAAAGCCCTCATCGTCCTCAAGGCAGTCGAAGTCGACCTCGAAGATGAAGACGATGACGACGACGACGGCCACGAAGGCGCGCCGATTGTCCTGAATGGTACAGAGGAAGACGGCTGGGTCGACGAGGACGAACATGACGAGGCGACGGCGGCGGTCCGCAACTCGAAACGGAAACGAGAGCGGTCAGATGTCGGCAGGGGAGTCGACGACGACGACGGCGACGACGGTTGGCGAGACGTCGACGATGACGACGACGATGACCACGACGAGCGATTCCGCGCACTCGACGGGCACGGCAACTTGCTCGGCGCCGTACTCGAAGACGCCCGCGAGCAGTACTTGCGCGACCTCGGCGACGCGCTCAAGTGGACCGCACTCGGAGCGCTCAGCCTCGTCAACCGCGAATTCAATGAGATTGCAACGCCTCACCTCTGGAAGGTAAGCCATCGCCCGCCCGTGTTTCTCTGGGACAGGGCCTGGGACTCACTTTGCCCCCCTTCGCAGGAACTCGACTTTGAAGACCGCGCCAACGAGTCGATCCTCGAGTGCATCCGGACCATCCTGCCCAAACACGGTAAACACGTCCGGACGCTCGATTTCGGCCAGTCGGACCCGCGGATGCTCGACGAAGAATTGCCCGGGTCTGGGTACCGGTCGGCGGATCCGTTCGGCTACATTCCGCTGGCCCACCTCCGCATCATCGAAGCCGCCGAGCAACTCAACGGCGTCTCGGAGCAAGGCGTCAGCTCCGAGATCCGGCACCGCCGAACGCGGTCGCTCTTGATGGCCCAGGTGGTCCGCATGTGCCCGAACGTCGTCGCGATCGATACCGAGATGCTGCCCAAGACGCGCCCCGACTGGTCCGACGACCTCGAAGAACGCGACCTCACCAATCCGGACATTGTGTACTCGGTCGATCACGCCCTCGACGCCATCAAGCAGCACCTCGGCAGTCAACTCGAGGACTTGACCCTCTTGATCAACGAGGACGGGATCACCACAGAAGGCGACGTGGCCGACTTGCTCCTCGCATGTCCGAACTTGCTCCGCCTCCAACTGGACTGCCTCGCGCCCATGGGACCGCGGGCAAACCGCGACAAGTTGTACGGCGCGCTGGTCGGGTTGACGAAACTCGAGACGTTCCAGGTCGACGCGGGCGACTTTGTCAACGACGAGTTTGCGAACGAAATCGAGTTGCAGTGGCCGCTCAAGGTCCTCGCCCTGTCCGAGGCGGAAGACCTCTCGTTCCCGGGCTTCTTCACCCTCGTGCACAAGTTTTCGTCGACGCTCGAATGCCTCGATCTCGACCGGTGCCCGCACGACAATG
Source organism: Rhodotorula sp. M30-05A-2 (assembly GCA_023628275.1). Lineage (NCBI taxonomy): Eukaryota > Fungi > Basidiomycota > Microbotryomycetes > Sporidiobolales > Sporidiobolaceae > Rhodotorula > Rhodotorula sp. M30-05A-2. The sequence continues at coordinate 115,188 of JAMALC010000015.1, read as the reverse complement.
TCGAACGCGACAGCAAGACCTACATTCACCGCACCCTGCAACTCCCGAAACTCGACACGCTCTGCCTCGCGACGATGCACGAACCGGCGTGGCTCCTCGAAGGGTTCGCGCAGTGCCCCGTCCGCGAGTTCAGCCTCGGGTTCTGCCCCGCCGTCAGCCTGCACGACATTGAGCAATTTATCGACGTCCACGCACGGACGCTGAAACGGATCGAGGTCCAAGGCGAGGCGGCGTTGACCGAGGCGCAGGTCGAGAGCCTCGAAGTCTTGTGCCACAGCAAGCACATCGAGTGCGAGGTGTTGCCGCTTGAGAGTAGCGACGAAGAGACGGACGAGGAGGGTGTGCTCAGCGACTGGGAGGACGACGACGATCGCCTCGGAGGTTGGACCGACGAGGACGAGGACGAAGAGGAGGACGACGACGAAGAGGAGGAGGAGGATGACGACGACGACGATGAACAGCCGCATCAATTTGACTAGAAGGGTAGGATAGGAGAAGCACAGTTCTTTGTTACATGCTCTAAGAAAAAGGGATCAAAGACGAGATTACGCGCGCGCGAGAGGGTGAGAAGGAAACTCTTGAGAAAGAACTTGTACATGAGAAAGGGGCGAGCAAAACACGGAGTCTCTCGGAACCAGGAAGCAAAACAGTGGTAGTATGTGGATAAGGGGGGGGGCAGGAGCGCGGTCGAGGTGAAGCCGTCTCATGCAAGCGGAATTATATAGAGTGGGTCGGTCGGGGAACGACTGCTGCGCGACCTCAAGCGATGACGCATCCGCCGCTCTGCTTCTCTTCGGGTTGCGGGTTCAGTTCCGACTCGATCTGGGCGACGATCAAGTCGAACACGCGGTTGACGTTCTCGCCCGTGCGTGCCGAGGTCTCGACGAACGAGGTGAGGCCCCAATTGGCGGCGAGGGCGGCACCTTCCTCCTTGGTCACTTGCCTGCGGTCATGTGATGCAGGGTCAGCTTGCTGCGGCGGTGTGACCGGTGTAAAGAGAGGGGACACATACCGCTGCACGGCCAAATCGCTCTTGTTGCCGACGAGGACCATGGGCACCTTTTCGCGGCCGGTGTAGTTGAGGATCTTTTCGCGAATGATCGAGCACATCTCGAACGACGAGCGCGACGAGACCGAGTAGACGAGGATCCAGCCGTGCAGGCCGACGGCGTGCCGAGACGACAGGATCGAAAACTCGTCCTGGGCGTGCCGTTGCCATCGGTGGGAGACAGAAATCAGCGGTCATTCCCCGAGCGAATGGGGAGAAAAGTGGGCACCTGTCCTGCGGTGTCGATGATGTCGAGCTGGTACTCGGAGCCCTTGTGCTTGACAATCTTGGTGAAGGTGTTCTCGATCGTCGGGTAGTAGCTGTCGACAAAGTGCTGGTCGACGAACTGGACCGTCAAGGATGATTTGCCTGTTTCAGGACGATAACGAGTCTGTCAGGGAATCGGGCTTTCTTCCTGGGTGAGATGAACAGGAGACGGACCGACGCTCCTGGAACCGAGGAGGGCGACCTTGCGCATCTTTGGCGGGATCAGCTTTCCGCTCGGAGTGGTCGCCATGTTGAGTTTGTCTGTACGGTGTCTGTGCTAGTAGGAGCCTGTGGGCGACGATGTCGGTGCGGATGCCGGGCGGAAAGGGCAGCGAAATGATCGAAGGGGGGGAACCGAGCGAGGGGAGGAACAAGAAAAGTCAGCAGCTGCGTGCGTGCAAGCAAAGGCCGTCCGTCTCTGGCCTCTGCGCTGCTCTGTCGATGCTGCTGACCGAGTCTGATCTGGTTTCGGCGAAGCGGGGAGCAAAGTGGGTCGGCCCACACGACTCGCTCGCTCGAGCAGCTGCAGCCCGCGTGCTGGGCGGAAACCTAAAGGGCAACCTTATCGCGCGACGACTCACCTCGTCTATGTGCCGTCAAGTGGCAGCAGCCAGTGCGACGGGTCAACTTGACGACGTCGGCGATTCGCCCGCAAAATGACGCGGAAGCAGAACTCCTATCTCCGCGCAAACACCGACGGCCTCGTCCGGATGAACGCTGTGTACGAGTTCAACTCCTTCTGCCTATCAAGTTGTAGATACTACCCTACTTGGCAAGTCGACCCCGATCCCCAGACCCTGGAGAGAAGAGGGGAGAGCGCAAAGTTCCCCCTGCTCGAGCCGAGACTCGTGCGTCTTCGCTTCGCTTGTGTGTGTGTTGGATCATCCGCTTACGTCGAGACTGTACACGCACACGCAGCCATGGCGACGGAACAGCAGCAGAAGCCAAAGCCGCAGGATGCGCAGGCATCGTCGAACAAGCCGTCATTCGCGCTGACCATGCTCGACCGCTACGTGAGTTCGGCTCGCCGTCTCCTCGGCAGAACCCATCACTCGCATCGCCAGGTCTTTTGTTGCTCCAGGCCCGGCGGAGCGTGGACTTGAAGGTTGGCCCGAGTAGTGCAATGCATAGCTGACTGTCTCGTCTCTTGGTCGATGCACGCAGAGCGACGAAGTCCGCCTCGCAACCGAACATCCGTTCCTCAACGCGGCCGGCCGTCGTGAACTCACCCGCGAGAAGCTGAGCGAGTGGCTTACCCAGGACCGCTTCTACGCTCTCCATGGATGTAAGGCCGGCCTTTCTCCTTCTCCCCACCGTTCTTGGCTGCAGATCGCAAACCCCCCGAGATTTTTTTTCATCATGATGCGGTGCTGACATGGTATTCCGCCCTCGTCGCCCGGCCCCCGCCAGACCCGAAATTCGTCGGTGCGTGTTTCAGAGTGCGCCGTAGCTCCGAGAGTAAGACTGGAAACTGACCCTGACCGTTCCTCCGACCAGCCTCGCTCATTTCGGCGCTCCCGCTCGCGTCGCCGCCGCACCAGACCAAGGCCACCGAGACGCTCGCCCTGCTCGCGTACGCCCTGACCAACATTGCGCGCGAGACGGAATTCTTCGACTCGCTGCCGCCCCGCTTCCTCGTCGACCTCGAGGCCGACCCGTCGCCCGAAGAGCGCGACGTCCGGTTCAAGACCAACCTCGGAAACCTCCAGGGCAAGATGATGAGGCCCATTACGCGCGCCTTTGTCGACTTGCTCATCTCGACCGGCGCCGAAGCCGGCCGGATCGACGGCGGCATGGAGGAGGGCATCGTCCTCCTCTGGGCCATGGAAAAGGTGGGCGGGAGTCCGCGGCCTCCTCCTTCTCTTCTCGGCGACAAAGGCTAATCTCTGCGCGGACCATCCCACCTCCAGCTCTACAACACCGCCTGGCGCTACGCCGCGTCCTTGTCCCCGAATCCGGCCTCGTCCCGGAACCCGTCCGACCCGAGAACGTCGGCCGCGCTCGACGAACTGATCGACAACTGGACCAACGAAGAGTTTGACGAGTTTGTGCGCGAGTGCGAGCGCGAGGTTGACAAGCTCGAGCTCGTCGAGGGCACCGACCAGTGGGAGCGTGCTGAGGAGGTCAGTCGTCCCTTCGCTCGTTTTTCGCCGCCAGGAATGTCGCTGACCTTCTCTCCCTTGACCGCAGATCTTCAAATACGTCCTCTACCTCGAGCAGCGCTTCTGGCCCGACCTCTAAAGCACACCCGCACCCCCTTCTCGGACTGGCTCCGACTCGTGCACCTCCTCTTCTTTGTCGATAGATTCTTCTCCTTTTCCGTACACAGCATCACCCCCGCAAACACATCCACCGCAATCACTCTTCGTCGACTTGTACATGCCGCTCAACCCCCTCTCTTCTAACCCTCGGCCGGTCCAGCTTTTACCTCGTTTTCGCTTGCAACTTGAAAAAAGGTATCTTGCAAAAGACGCTGGTTCCTTACAGTAAGAACTGCAGGTAGCACAGCAGCGTCTTTGTGTGCTCGTGGGTTTCATCCGTGCGAGGTGCGTGCGTCGTCCGAGGACTCCGAGGCGGCTTTCGAACCTCTCGTTCCTCTTTCGTTCTCCCTCGCACCTACACTCAGCTCCCGGTCTGTAAGCTCCTGCCGGGCCTGCTAGTCGACTTCCAGTCTAGACAAACGACGCTGGCGCGAGCGCGCTGACCGCCGGGGCGTCGCTGCTGGTTCGCACGCTCGTCTCCCAGACCAGCGACGGACACTTCATCAAATTTCCGCCTTGTGACGCCTGCGCGGGACTCCTGAGCGAGCGCGACCCTAGAAGGGGGCTCTTGACGCTTAGATACACCCCTCGCATCGGCTCCGAGCGTGCTCCCGCGAGCGCTTGCCGACGGTCTTGCGGTCCGCCACTCAACGTCCCCCCTCCCCCCCCCCCGCCCTCTCCCCCGACTCGGCTCACGACGCGACCCTCTCTCGACGCGACAGGCGCTTCCGTCTACGTCGGCGCATATCACGGCAGAGCGTCGTTATTCGGGAGATCAAGTAGACACATGGGTTTGCAACCCGCCGACCTCAAGTTGCGAACGAGCTCCAAATTTCCAACTGGCTTCACCGACTCGCTTCGGCTTTCCACGCGCACCTTCTTTAAAGACCACTTCTGAGGAGGCCAACAATCTTTGCCCAAAGCCCGTCGGTTCGGCGTCAAGCGCTTGAAGTACCTTCGGACGCTTTTTTCGTTGAACCAAAGTTAAACGGTACCAAAAGATTCTTGACAACTTGCGCCAAAAGCTGATCCAACCGTGATTCGAACACGGGTTTCCGCAGGATTGGACTATGCAAATGGGAGGGTGAGTCCCAAATGCGAGGAACCACAATGCGGTGCCCTAACCAACTAGACTATTGAATCTTGACTAATTCGAGTATATGGGCAGGATCAAGGTTGCCCGCTATATAGACAGCCGAAGAAAGCGAGTCGAAACACGCATCCAGAGGCCGCCGGCATCGCGGAAGGACGCTTCGCCCTCTTGAGCGAAAACCGCCCGAAATCCCCGTCCGACCGCCGCTTTCCAAGGCCATGCAGCGTACAAACGGTCAGAGCGGGTATCCCCACGAGGCGGACGGTGCCGGAGGGGCGAGGGACGCGAGATCGGCGCACCACTCCTCCGCCGCGGCCCCTCATCCTGCGGCTCGCCCCGGCTCTGGAGCTTCGCCGTCGGCTTCCGCCTCGCCGAGCTCGCGCTCTGCTACAGGAGGGCAGAGAGCGGCGGGCTATACTCCGGTCCGGACGGGCGAGGCGACGAGCAAACGGAGCGCCAAGGCCTGCTTGTACTGCAGAAGAGGCAAATCGCGCTGCGACGGACTCGACCACTGGCCTTGTCGACGTTGCCGGTGCGTACTCGTTCTCGGGCGATAGTGGCGTATGGACTGACTTTTCCCGATGGCGCACAGAGACAACGGCATTGAATGCGTCTTTGAGGGCGTTTCGGCCGACGAGCTGCGCGCGCGCATGGCGACGAAGCGAGAACCCGACGCCGATGCGGATCAGTTGCCGATACCGCGTGCTCTGCACTCGGTCGATCCCACGTCGCTGCTCGAGGTCCGCCTCGCTCGACTCGAAGCTGAACTCGAGACTGTGCGCGCTTCGACCCGAGCCAATACCAGCAAGATCGCTCGTTTGGAAGAGCGGCCAGATGTCGGCACGACGATGAACAGCAATGCGTCCCCGCAAGAGCGCGTCAACTCGCCCAACATCCGGAGCGCACCCGCCTTCCCTCAATTCGCCAAGGACGCTTTCGAGATGTTCTGGGACATGTACGCTCCCCTTGCTCCGTACATTGTCAAAGAGACGGACGATTACGAAGTGGTCCGCCAACGGTCGCCGTGTCTGATGCATTGCATAATGTGAGCCGACTGCCAGCTCTCAGGTCATCGGATCGCGGGCTAACGCTTTCCCGAGCAGAGCCGTCGCCTCCCGCCACTCTGCAGAGAAGGAGCTTGTCGAGCTGAACCGCAGCGAGGCACTGCGCCTCATGCGCGAAACCTTGTACGCCGACAAGCCGGTGACGCTCGATGACCTCAAAGCGCTCCTCGTCTTCAACGCCTGGCTCGGCCGAGGCGCACCTCCCGGGCACACGGTCACCCTCGCGCTCCAGCTCGACCTGCCGAAATGCCTCGAGCGACTCCTCGAGTCGATCACGCAACCGCCCGAGAAAGCCGCCGAAACGTTCGAAGAGTTGATGCCCGCGGTCCGAGTCTGGCTCACGCTCTACGCGCAAGATCTTTGGCTGTCGTTTGCGACGGCTCGACGTGCGCTCGTCACGATCGACCTCTCCATCACCTCGGCTCGACTCCTCCTGCACTTCTCCGCTCTCCGACCCGTCGACGCCCGCCTGATCGCACAGTCGGAACTCGTTACGATCCTCGGCGTCGTGCAAGAGTCGTTCCTTAAAACGCAGCGTCACTCGGTCGAGCATACGATCCACATCGTGCAGCAAGCGAACGCCCACCTCGAGCAGTGGATCGCGACGTGGAGCGCGTGGACCAAAGGCCAGCAGGAAGAGACGGGCAACTTTGTCCTTTCAAGCTTTTCCATCATGCTCCAGGCCGCGCGATTCTACATGAACACGCTCGGCCTGCGAGACGTGACCTCGTCCGACGAACTCTTGCCGATCCATCTGCCATGTCTGCGGACTGCGCTCGATGCTGCGGTGCGGGTCCAAGGTGCGTCTGATGGTCTTCCTTGAGCCGCTTCCTAGCTTGTCTGACCCGGCACCCTCTACTTAGGCATCCATCGCGCCCACAAGATCGCTCACTCGGCTGAAATGACGCTGATAGTGCTCTCGGTGCGCCACTCAAGCTTCGTCGCTCGGTGACAAACAGTATGTTGACCTTACTTTGCCCCGCAGAGCTGCGCACTCTTCCTCCTCAAAATGATCAAGCTTGCGCCGAACGCTTTCGCGAGCACGCCGTCCCCTTCCTACCCGTCGTTTGCAACTCTCGAGATGACCGCCTCGGGACCCGCCCACGCTGCGCACTTGTCGCCCGCCGACCCAGTCCAGTCTGCGTCGTCTCCCGATACGGCAGCTTCGCCCCTTTTCGTCTCGACGCCGTCCATCAGCCAAGCGCTCGACGCTGCCCGGCATTCCGCCGCCGTGCTCGATTGCGGACCGCCCGACAAGCGCAGCTACGCGCAAGCCGTGCACGCGGCTCTGAAACGGCTCGAAGGCGAGATGGGCGACGCTGTCCCCGACTCGAACAATGGCAAGCGCGCCGGGACGAGCACGGAAGAAACGCCGAAACGGCCTCGACTAGAGGGGCCTACTCAGGCGGGTACGCCGTTCTGGCCAACTACGATGTCTCCGGGACCTTCGGCAGCGCTGGACGCGCTTTCGGCGCCGACAAGCGCGTGGACATTCGGCCACGCCTCTCCGTTCACCGACCTCGCGGGGATGGACGGTCCCGCAATTGCGGTGGACGGGATCGCAGAGGCCGGACCCTCGAACAACGGAGTGCGCGAGCTGGACGAATTGACGATAGCTTCCCTCGTCGGAACGGACAGTTTCTGGTCCTGGACTTCCTCTCTTCCTGGCGAGAGCATCCAGCCGCTGCTGTAGCATGGCCGGACACATTGATTTGGGTACTAATTGATACGACATCTATTCAATTCTACGAGGTGTACCGGAAGAACGGGTTCTGCAGATCCGTGAGGTCGAGGAAGGCAACGCGGTCACTCTCGCGCTTGATGTCCTCCGGCGTCCAGGAGTTGTTGTCGGCCATTTGCTGCACTTCCAACGCCTTGCGCTTGTTGAGACGTTCCGTGTAGAGGTACATGAGCAAGGCGACGGGGAAAAGGACGGCGAGGAGAGTCAAGAGCGCGATCTTGCCCGGCAGGTACGATGGAGCGTCTGCGGCCTGGAACGCCTGACTGCCGGCCGCATTGCCACCGGCGAAGGCGACGAGCATCAGAGCGTTGGTGACGGCTGTAGAGATGTGCGTCAGCATCTGTAGCTTGTGGTATTGAGAGCTGAAACAACTCACATCGCTTCGACGAACCGGCGACGTTCGAGCTCGACCAAGAGTAGAGGAAGGCGATCCCGGTGATGAAGGTTTGAGCGAGCAGGATACCGGCGAGCAAAGGACCCTTGTTGCTCTTGTTCTCCGACGCCGTGCCCGAGTACGCGACGAGGAGCGCGAAGCCGACAATGGACGGTAGGAGGGTCGCCGCGAACGGCAACATTCGGGCCTTGCGGCGATCGGCCCAGTAGGCGGTCGACAAGGTGGTGATGATTTGCATGGCGCCGCACGGCATGTTCATGAGCAGCGCCTCTTGTGAAGTGTAACCGAAGCTCTTGATGAGAATCGACGTGAACGAGGTGATGGCGGAATTCGGGACGGAGATGATCGCCATGAGCGAGAAGAGGAGCCACGTCTTCGGGTCCTTCAAGGCTTCGACTGCCTGGGCGCGCTTGAACTTGTGCGAGATGGTGCCCGACTGGCCGACACGGATCCGTTCGAGCGCGACGACCTTCTCACGGGGAGAGAGGAAGGTGGCGGTTGCTGGCGAACTCGGCAAGAAGAGCACAACCAGAACGCCGACGATGAAGGCGAGCCCTCCAAAGAGGTAGTAGAGCTGTTGAGGGCGATGTATCAGCCCTCCGAAAAGGAGAAGAGGCGAGCAGGAGGGGCACTTACGATTCGCCACGGTTCGCGTCCCGGCTGCCGGCTCTCGACATGCGAGATGCCCCACGCGATCAAGCCACCGAGAATGGCCGTGATACCGTTACAGACGTAGAAGCTGGCAATGCGTTTCGCCTGCTCCTCTTTGCGGTAGAACGACGCGACGAGGGCGATCATGATGGGAGCGACGACCGACTCGAAGGCGCCGAGCAGGAGCCGGAAGACGAGGAAGGGAGCGAATGCGCCGGACGCGGCATGCAGGGTCAAACATGCTGCCCAGATGAGGATGTTGACGCCGAGGCTAGCGAGCTGGGTCAGCGATGAGCGCGGATTGACGCTGGTGCAGGATGAGACAGACTCACTACCGCGCGATGGGAAAGCGCTGGGAGATGATAGACTGCGGGATCTCGGCGACAAAGAAACCGACGTAGAACACTGCCACGATGATCGTGTAGTGCGAGCCGGTGATGGGGAAGCCGCCGACGACGGAGGCGTAGTTGATGCCTGCAAAACGGTCCGAGTGAGTGGGAAAACGTGGAATATACGCCCGGGAACGCGGCCCGCTTACTATTTTTATCAAGATATTGACTGAAGTAAATAATTGCGAGTAGCGGCAGTATACGCCGGTCCAATTTTCGTCGCACGGCGTCCTCTTCGTCGGCGGTGAAAGTTTGGGCGACGTCGCCCGCCACCTGGGCCGCCTCGTCCGCGTCTCCATCTTCGGCAATCACATGCAGACCTCCACTGGCGGGCACAATGCGACCGTAGCCCTCTTCGGCCTTTTTCTCCGTGGTCGACTCGGTCAAGTTTGAGGTCACGGTGGACAGCGCGGACATGTTTGCTCGAAGTTGCCGGAGGGTTGATAGAGTCGCCTGAACAAGCTAGCGGGTGAAAGAAAGAGCAATGCAGTCGTCTGGATAAGCAACGGGGAGAGGAAGAATGCAGCGTCGATAAGCTGCTGTGGCAACGAGCCGCAAGGGGAGATAGAGATAGCTGGGCGGTCTTCTGCCGTCGGTAGCTCGCAGCGTTGCCGGAGGCACAGAGGTTGCGTCACAGAGGCCAGATACTCCAGTCTGGGCGATTGTGAGGGCGGAATCATTGAAAGCAGCTCCAAATCAGGCCGGATCAGCCGGGGAGAGATAAGGAGCGTCGCCTCCACTCATGGCGCCGACGGCACGCCTGCCGGGCCTCGGGAAGCTTTCTATGCCTGCAGAGTTGAGCATACCGTTTCTGAGAGCAGTCGCATGCGTCCCGTTCCTCTCCGGCGCGTCTTCGATGCGATCCGGCGGCGAGAAGGGCGAGGCGAGTACGAGATGCTGAAGGCTCGCTGTGTCGCCTGCTCGTCGAAGCGGCGCATCGAGCGCGATGAGCCTAGCAGCCACGAAATGCGAATAAGAAGGACTGCGAGCACCTGAGCCAGAGGAAGGAGAATGCTTGCCCGATCGCAGCCGGACGCAAATGCAGCTCAAGAGGGCGCGGAGGTACTCGCACCCTTCGGCGTGCGAGGTAGCAGGCAGCATTGTTCAAAGCGTTATGTTTGAGGTGCTGCTGTCGCACCCCGATGGCCGTCCGTCGCACGAGTCGAAGGCCCGTCTCGACGGTGGCGCCGGACGGGAGTTGGCTTGTTGAGAACCGCGCAGCGTCGCGGAGCGGTCGGTTTGCGCACGAGGACAGTCAGTCCATCAGGACTGACCATCTTGCGTCCTCGACCCTCAGCCTCCTATGTATAGCACTGTTCGCGGTCGCTTCTTGAAAGTGCGGCCCCACCCGACGGCGGACTTTTTTGGGTCCGTCTTTCGGCTCCGGCGTTCATGCCGCGGAGACTCTATACCCTCGAACCGCTCTGAACAGCGGCAACCCGGCAACAAAGCCCTTCGTACGCGCGTGATCGGAAGCCGAGGAGGATACAAGCAGCCGCGGCCGTGACAATGCCATCGGTACGGACTTCGACATCGGTGACGACGACGGCGCCGTACACGCTACCTGGACCTCGAGTGCCAGAGGAGGACTTGCGAGTCGACGATCCGCCACTGTTTAGAGCGGAGGAATCGCCGCGAGAACCGTCAGTGGCGCCGCCAGACTCGTCCGAGGACAACTCGAGCGAGTTTCGGAGAGATTTCAACCAGTCGGTGTACGAGTGCGTCCGGTCAATCCCCGAAGGAAAGGCAAGTCGGTTCGGATGGTGTCTTCCGCTACGCGACCCGCGCGCACCGGTTTTGCCGGACGTTTGGCAGCCGGACTGACGCCGCGTATTTCTCCCTCTCCCTCGGCAATACTTTCCGCCTCCCTCAGGTCGCCTCGTATGGACAAATCGCGCGATTGATTGGCCATCCCCGACACTCTCGGATGTGAGTTGCTCTTTCGTCGGTCTGCTTCCTCTCTAGTGCTGATCCGGCATCGCGACGAGCAGGGTGGGCGCGGCGCTCAAGGTGCTTCCCTCTCGACTATCGAACCCGTACCTCCCGCTGCCAGAGTCGGCCCTCAACGGGAGCGCAGACGAGCCTTTACCTGCACCAGTGCCCAATCCCGACTTTGTGCCGTGGCACCGCGTCGTGGCCAGCTCGGGGCTGATCTCGCCGCGAGCGAATCCAGCCGCCACTCGCAGGCAGGCCGAATGGCTCGAGGCGGAGGGGGTGACGGTCCTCCCTGCGAACGGCGAAGGTGCGGGGCTGGACGGAGGCCGCGTGCGGTTGTCGCAGTTTGGCTGGAACGGGGAGTCGCATGTAGCATCCCAACAAAGACTCGGAGGTCCCGGGTAGCTCAAACCGCAATACCATAACGAGATTGACGCATTCCCGGCTGTTCCTTCCGACCCAAAAGCGTCAATGCCTGTCAACTCTGTGTTCCACTCGGTATATTTGGATCTGCCACTAGGGCTTGTGGCCGTCAATGCGGGCGACCTTCCAACTGTTTCCCCGGGAGCATCCTCATTCTGTCGCTTCCCAGTCTCTTTGCGCTCCATCTACTTGCCTCCACGTAGCCCTTTTATATACAGATGAAAGGATTGAGCGGCAGGCCGGAAGAGGGCTGCTAGACGAGTCGCGCAGCAGCGGAGTGTGCCGTCAGCATAACTTTTGTTTATATTAACAATAGCGGCTGCCCTTTACATCAAATTGGGCGCTTTAGCTCAGTTGGGAGAGCGACAGACTGAAGCTTCATTACGAGCTGCACTTCTGCAGGTCTCCGGTTCAATCCCGGAAAGCGCCACATCTTTTTCCAACCTTTGGTTCTGCAAGGCCCAGGATTTTTTTTTTGCTTCGTTCCAAGCGAGTACCGCTGCGCAGCGCTTCAAAGCCCCGACCTCAGGCCGCTCTGCAGACTCCGCCACTTCCATCCCGCCAGTGAGTATGCTCAGTCTAGATTGACCAGCTGCACATGGCGCCGTGCGAGCTCGTGGCGAATGAGCTTGCCGCGCATGTCCGAAAACAAGCCGAAGCCGGAAGGTGAGCTCTGGAAGCGTAATGAAGATCGAAATGAAGGGAAATACCCGAGTCCGGGGTTCGTCAGGGGTTCCATCGCTGCAGGCGAGCACGCTCTCTATACTCCTACCTGGCGGCTCGCTTGGTCTACACCACGAGAAGCGCGCAACCGTACCAGCTACGGCGGCGACGTACACAGTCAGGCAGCTTGCCCGTGGACGGAGACGAGCGTCAGCAGCTTTCTTCGCCAAGGCCGCACGGCCAGCTCGCCCGACCAGCAACCGGCTCTCGACGCAGGGACGCAGGGAGTGCGTCGAAGGACCCACGCAGAGAGTGCAGCACAGTCAGGTGCCCGCAAGTCGACGGCGATCTGACCGACTCGAGACTCGGCGACGGACCCACTTTTGACGAACGTCTTCTTCGACCGCTCGCATCGGATTTTCTGGGGTGGCGACTCTTGCGCCTTCCCATCTGAAGCGACAAACGGGACGGGTGTCCTGCTATATATTCCAGCTGCGTGCGGACCGGTTTTGAACCGAGTCGAGCGACGGCGGCGCCCGCAAAAGCGGCAGACATGTTCGACCACGGCGAACTCGTCGAACTCGAGGTCAAGTACACCGGGATCTACATCTTCCTGAGCTACCTCGTCTCGTTCGTCGGATCATGGACGACCATCGAGATGCTCTTGAAGCGTACCGGTACCTCGGGCAGGTGGAACATTCTCCTGTTGCTCGGCGCCGGGATCGCGTTCGGTTCGACGGCGACGTTCGGAATGCACTTTGTACGTCCTTCACTGTGTTCGTGCTAGAGGATGAGCACCTCGCTGACGGAACTCTGCGCCGCGCAGGTCGGGAACCAGGCGGTGACTCTGCAGTTTGCTCCGCCGTGGCAGGGCACGGGCGTTCCGCTCTCGTACGACGCCGGGTTTACCATCCTCTCCCTCGTCGTTTCTTGCCTCTCGATGGTGCTTGCCTTTTCCTTCATCGGCTTGCGGATACGCTCGCCGGTCGCACGCGCTCGGATAGAGGACGAGGAGGAAACCGCTCCCGACCCACAGTCCGCATACGACGTCGACGCCAAGCCCGACCCTTACTCGCCTGGTCAGGCCACGAAAACGTTGCCGCAGGGATTGCCGGTCCCTGAGCTCGAGCTCACGGCGAGATCACCGAGCGCGGCGCCGACCAAGCGCAAGGAGAAGCGTCGCGAGGAAAACGAAGACGAAGACGAGGACGGCGACGACGACGAGTTTGGCGTCGGAGCGGCCAAAGTATCGGCGTCGGGAGTCGTCAAGATCCTCATCGCGGGCATCGTTTGCGGAGGAGGGATCGCAGCCATGCACTACATCGGTCAAGTCTCGATCAACTCGGTCACTCGCGTCACCAACAACTGGTACACCATCTTCCTCTCCGTGATCATCGCCATGCTGTGCGTCACGATCGGCCTGTACATCCTCTTTGTCGTGTTCCGGCCCAAACTCCAACACAGTTGGCTCAAGCGGATCCTCGTCGCCGCCATCCTCGCCGTCGGTGTCACCCTGATGCACTTCGTCGCCCTCCTCGGGACGCATTACTGGGTTCGAGCCGGAGACGACCTCAAGACTGGCTCAGACACCACGACGAAGAAGGTCATCAGTGAGTCCGAGGCTTTGGCAAAGTGCTCCACAGCATCGAAAGCTGACCGACCGGGCGATTTTTTTTATCAGTCGCGATCATCTGCTGCGTCGCGCCCATCTGCTGCATCTGCCTCCTCATTTTTGCCTATGTGGGGCAGCAGCGTGCGTTGCGTCAGCGCGCAGCGCGGCACCGAGTGATCCTCAGCACGGCCATCTTCGACCACCACGGCCTCATGCTCGTGGATCCTGAGTCTGGCTTGCTGCCGTTCGCTCGAATCTATCCGACTCCGCTCGCCGAGGATCACGAAGACAAGATCAACTGGCGACAGCTGTTCCGCTTCGATGACCGCCTCCGGCTCGACGCAGCGAGGCTCAAGTTGCAGCGGTCCGACCCCGCCTTTGTCGCCTTTCTGCGCCTCTCTTGGAAGTGGCGTCTCCCGCGCGCCGATTTGGGCGAAGACAACACGACGCCCACGTATCGAGGATCGGCCGCGTATAGCGAATTCGCGAATCGGCAACCGCGCAAGGCCAGCAACAGCCAGGACCTGTCGGACCCCGAGGCGGGCGCGGTTGTGCGCAGCATCGCTAGCTTCCAGCTGGCCGGAGAAGAGATCGCCGAAACCGTGACGGGAGTCAACGACCCTAAAGCGCTCGGCGTGCTTTTCGACAGCATCCTCAAGATGTAAGGGGTTCACATCTCCGCACCATTTTCGGCGCAGCTTACTGACGTTACGGTCAACTCCACAGCGGCAATTACGAAGTCTCGAGCAAGAGTTCGAACGACAAGTTCGTCGTCTCGCAGGGGCAGATGCTCCTGCTCTCGAGAAGGTTACGGACCGTCGCCGAGCGCGAGGCTCTCTTGGCACGCGGCTTCGTCTTCGCAGAACCAGCCGCCGTCGCCCGCATGACCTCGAACGCCTACGCTGTGCCGTACGACCGCGTTTTTGAGTACTTCCGCAAGGCTTACAGCTTTGCGCGGTACGGCGTCGTGAAGCGAGTCGAGCGTGGTCGTCTCTACGGAGGCTTGATGATGCTGCAGGCGCTGCCCGGCGAGGGTCTCCAGATTCTCGTCGACGAGCGACAGCACCATGCGCTCCCGATGGTGGAACTTGCGGCCGTCGTCGATCCGCGAATCGACCCGTCCAACTTTGCACCGATGCGGGTACCTCCCATCACGCTGGAGGAAGTGGTCGAAGCCGTCGACGAGATCGCCTTGAAGACCTTGTACGACCTCACCACGACTCCGTCTTCCAACCTGCGACATGCGGCTCAGCTCCGAAACCTCCTCGTCGACATCTTCCGACCCGAACTCGAGCGCATCCTGACGAAGAATGTCCTCGACTTTGTCATCGACCGACTCGAGGTCGCGCCGACGCTCGTCCCCCTGACGGCCCGACCCGGACCGACGTACGGCGCCGACGGCCTCTCGAAGGACTCGTACTGCATTTGCCTCAAGACGATCGTCCCGTCGTCCGTCAAGCTGCCAGGCGGCAAGCTCGCATGGTTGCCGTTCCCGCTCTTCCAAGCGCAGAACGACTGCGTGACGAGGGCGTCCGGCAACGCGTCCGGCTTGCCGCGAACGACAGTCGGTTCGTCGACTCTCGACGGTCGCACATCGACGGCTGTCGGGTCTGGAAGCTCCAAGAGCGATCCGGGCGGCGAACCACGGGGCGGCAGCATTCACGACGGATCGAGCGAAGGCGGACTGGCGCTCCCGGTCGCGACCACCTCGCCCTTCGTGACGACTGCCTTCCCATCGGCACCGAGTCCGGCGCGATTCGGCGGACCTTCCGCGTCGTCATCTTCGCGACCACCACGTCAGCTCGGACCGACCGGCGCAATAGGCGGCAGCCAAACGAGCGAGTCGCTCGACCACATCGACGACGAAGCAGACTTGCGCGAGGCTCGTCCGACCTCGTCCGCTGGCCCGTCGCAGCCGCAAACTGGCGTCCCGGAGTACTCGCCTGACTGGGTGGTCGACCTCGTCCGGATCACAGCGGCCAAACCAGCTCAGAATCGCTGGGATTACGATCCGCAACCTCGCCGATAGCATTCGAGATTTCTTTGCCCCCTCGCGGGCTTCCCATCAATTCCCATATACTTTATCTATCCCCCGCTCTTGCTCCAGGTTCTCGTGACTGGTTGTCGTATGATCTACACATAGGATATCTTGACCGTACTAGCATCTGTAATGATTCCTCGCAATTCACGAATATCTCATGCCGAGCGGCTCTCCTGGCTTGCGTGGGTTGCCCCTCAATGCTCCACGGCACACGACCGCTGTTCCACAGATTTGCGCTCGTACAGCGCACTGTCTACTCGAAGCCGACTGCAGCTACCTCGTTCCACCTCCGCGCCATGTCGACCGCTCCAACTCCGATTTCGGGCCAATCGTTCCGGCTCGCGATGATTCAGCTGGCCGCTGTCGGCGATGGCTCCGACAAGGTTGCCAACCTGGCACACGCCAAGGAGATGATTGCTAAAGCCGTGCAGGGTGGCCAGGAGGGCCGCAAGCCAGATGTGGTCGTGTTACCGGTGCGTCTCACCAGCCCCACTTCTCAAAGGCGACTGCTCGTTGTCGCGCGCTGATGCCCTAGGAACGGACGCGACAGGAAATCTTCAACTCTCCGTATGCGACCAACATGTTCCGAAAGTATGCCGAGCGGATCGGATGGACGCCCGAGTCGAAGGACTCATTCGACGTGAGCAAGACTGAGAGTGAAAGCGTTCGCATGCTGAGCGAAGCGGCAAAGGAGCACGGGATCTGGCTCATCGGAGGTGAGTTACACGTCGATCTCTTCTTCTACGAGGAGCCGCTGAAATGCTCGCCCGGCGTGCACACGCAGGCTCGATTCCTGAACTGTCGGAAGACGACAAGGTCTACAACTCTTCGCCTACGTTCAACAAGGACGGCAAACTCGTCGCGGTGCACCGGAGTGAGTCATGTCAATGTCATTCCTGAACCGAGGGCGTACGGCACTGACTCCGGGCTTCGTGCACTCGTTTTCGCAGAGGTCCACCTGTTCGATATCGACATCCCCAACGGCATCACTTTCAAGGAGAGCGAGACTTTGACCGGAGGAGACTGGCAGACACTCATCGACACGGGTACGTTGTGAACCCCTAAAATACCGACTGGCCGCATGAATCCAAGCGAACTGGCAAGACCTGCTGCGGGCGCCTTGGCCTCCGTTCTCCGTAACTGACTTCAAACCGTGACTCTGCAGAGTTCGGCAAGATCGGAGTCGGCATCTGCTATGACGTACGGTTCCCCGAGCTCGCCATGATTGCTGCACGAAAAGGTATGTCGTGCTGTTCTCAGCTACTCTTTTTTCTTGCGAGCGCAAACTGATCGTGTCTTGATACACAGGATGTGTCGCCATGATCTACCCCGCTGCCTTCAACCTCGTCACGGGCGCCCTGCACTGGGATCTCGTCCAGCGAGCGCGCGCCGTGGACAACCAGATTTTCGTCGGAATGTGCTCGCCCGCGCGAGCAACGTCGGGCGATGGCTACAAGGCCTGGGGACACTCGAGCGTGTATGACCCGATGTGAGTTTCTTGCGCATCTTAGCCCTCTTGAACGGCCACTGATGCTTCTCCTCGTACTCGCGCAGGGGCAAATGTCTCCAACAATTGGACGAGAAAGAAGGGATCCTCTTTGCAGATATCGGTGCGTCTCCACCCCATCCCACTTTCGTCTATGAGGGAGTGCGCATACACCCGATGCCTGTCTCCCACTTTAAAAGGGAGCAGAATCGCAGCATAGGCTAATCGAGCCGGACGCTTGCCACGTTCGCAGAGATGGACACGCTCAACTCGGCACGAGCAGGCATCCCCGTCACGGTCCAACGGCGCTTTGATGTCTATGCCGACGTCTCCAAGGTTGCACCTTGAGCACGTCTCGTGCGTTTCCGTAGACGTGCGAATTTGCGAAAAGTGGCCGGCTCAGCTGCGCGGCAAGATTCTCAATCGCCTCGCAAGCATTCGCCTGAATCGAGACCAGCGTAGAGACAAATGTGAATACATCGTATATCTGCTGGACATCTCTGTACTGCAGTTAGAGTCGATGATGACATGTTCTCCTCGAGCTCGGGTGGGCAGCACCGCCTTGTTGACCGACTCGCTTCACTCGACTCGTCTCTAGCGCACAGAGCTCACGCAGGAGAGATGAGCGACGCTTTCTTCTCCAAGCCGCGACCGTTCAGCAAGCGCAAGCGCGACGATGCGCCGGCTGGAGCTGCTCGAGCAGGACGACATGGAACGTCGGCTCGCGGCCAGTCGCTCTCTCGCGGAGGCAAGGAGCGGCAGAACGGACGCGGTGGATCGTCTGCAGCAGCAGGTGGCAGGCAGCAGAACAAGGGCAAGCGGAGAGCCGACGCCGAGGACGAGGAGCTCGACGAAGCGAACGCCGACCAGTTCGACTCGGACGATGTCGGCAGCGACGACGCAGACGGGGCTGATCAGGGCTCAGAGGAGGAGGAGGATGAGCTCGAGACGCCCGCGCAGAAGCGGCTGCGGCTCTCGCAGATGTACCTGAAGAGCCTCGAAAAGGACAAGGACGGCAAGTCTCTTTCCCGCATCTCGCTTACTCGCTCGTTCCAGTGTCTAATCTGCGCACATCCTAGCAGCCGAGGAATATGGATTCGACGCCGCGGACTTGGACCGGGACATCATTGCCGAGCGATTGCAGCAGGACGTGGTGCGTTGCGAGCGAGACCTTTCCACCTCGCCCGACTGTGCTGACACCCTGTTCTGAATCGTATAGCTGGAGCACACTGGAAAGCTCCATTTGAATATTGCGTCAACTGTGCGTCCGCTTCAAGACTAGCATCCAATCCGGAGACGAGACTGACGTCTTTTCGTTCTGCAGCTCCAACTTCCCATTCCCTCCACCTCGATCTTCCGCACTCCCGCCAAAGGCCACCGTGGCTGCGTCACGTCTGCAGTGGCTTCGCACGATGGCCGATGGCTCTACACCTCGAGCAAGGATGGCGCCATCATGAAGTACGACCTCGGCGCCCTTGCGTCGTTCGCGCCATCCTCCTCTACGACTTCTGCCGACCCTTCTTCTTCGCCACGCATTGCACGGACAGCCTACCTGCGAAAGGCCGTATCTGAGTCGCAGAAGCGAGACGGCGAGAAGCACAAGCGCTTCGACGCGGCGGCGCAGGATAAGGGTAAAGGGAAGGAGGTGGCAGAAGGGCACACGGATGAGATCCTCGACCTCGCTATCAGCCACGACGGGCGGATACTGGCGAGTGCCGGTCGGGATAAGGTCATCGGGTGCTGGAACGTGGAGGGAGACGGTGGCAAATGGACAAGAGGCCTCGGCGGTCACAAAGACGCCGTCGGAGTGAGTCTGACTGGGCTACGTGCGCCATACACGCACAAAGACTAATCTCGAACCTGTGCAGTCTATTGCGTTCCGCCTCGGGACGACCGAGCTGTACTCGTCTTCCTTCGACCGGACCGTCAAAGTGTTCGACCTCTCGACCCTGTCCTATATCGAGACGCTCTTCGGGCACCAAGACTCGATCCTCTCTATCGATGCGCTGCGCGGCGAACTGGCGGTGACAGCAGGCGGGCGGGACAAGACTGTGCGATTCTGGAAGGTAATGGAGGAGAGCCAGCTCGTCTTCCGCGGTGGCGGAGCGAGCCGGATGCGGAACGTCCTCGACGGTGCACTCGAAGACGATGGCGTCGAAGACGAGGAGCGGAAACGGAGGCGAAGGCAGGCGGAGGCGAAGGGTCCGGTCAAGTTTGTGGAAGGCAGCATCGACTGCGTCGCCATGGTCGACGACTCGACCTTGTTGAGCGGAGGCGACAGCGGGTCGGTCTTTTGCGCTACCCCTCAACCTTGTGATCAACCTGACTGACTGTGAGCTTGCCGATGCACCGCAGCACGATCTGCCTCTGGACCATCACCAAGAAGAAGCCCATCTTCCGCCTCGACCTCGCGCACGGGATCAACGAACACGCCTCGGAGACGGAAGGCATCATTGGCACTCCGCGATGGATCACGGCCCTGTCTTGCCTGCCCTACGGCGACGTGTTCGGCTCTGGCTCGTGGGACGGCGAGATCCGGTTGTGGAAGATTGACGAACGGCTGCGGTCCTTCTCGCCGCTCACGACGATCGCGGCCCCGGGCTTTGTCAACTCGATTCAGCTCGTGGCGCCGTCGCTCCGGCCGACCAAGGAGTCGCAGCAGGCAGCGGTCTCGGTCCAGGCGGGCAAGGGGCGCAAGACGACGGACTCGGACGCCGAGGCTGCCGGTCTTTCTTCGACGACGTCGCCTCGGAAGAACCTGCTCGTCGTTGCGGCAACGTCGAAGGAGCCGCGACTGGGTCGCTGGATGCGGTTCAAGGACGCCAAGGACGGCGCCGTTGTGGCCGTGATTCCGATGCAGTAACCTCTCCCGTCGTTTCTCTTCAACGCCCTCCCCATCTCGCAACTTGCAATTCGCAGAACGCATCACGTGCAGGGACGTGGATGAACCGTTAGTCTTTTGCAGTCTCGTTGCTCAGAGATCGGTGCCAGAGCCATACCAGCGTCAACAGCCAGAGCGTCAACAAAAAGGAGGAGAGCGGAATTTTCTGACTCGAGAGAGGCGGGCTGGCGATACATAGCAGGTACAAGGGAAGCCTAACCAGCGTCGAAAGCGACGTCTCGTAAGCTCACAGTGCGCGCGACTAGACGCGAAGAGGAAAAAGTTTCAAGTTCCGCCTTTCTGTCTCTTGCCGCTCTCACGCCTCTTCGATGCCGCCCCGGAAGCGCTTGAAACCGGCTGCGCCTGCGCCTGAACCGATGCAGACGCGTAGCAGGGCGCGTGCGACGTCCGCGAGCGCTGCGTCGACGTCGCCCGCTCACGCCGTCGCCGCCCAGGCTGCTGCTGCCCCACTTGCCGCTCCCTCTGGCTCTAGCTCGACCGCGAGCGCGCGCAGGGACACGCCGGCCTCTGTAGACGACTACGACATTGACGACTATGCCGACAGCGGCAGCGGCTTCGAGTACGAGTCGGACGGACCCGTCGCGAGCGTTGGCGAAGACGGCGACGACGACGACAACGACTCGGACATCATCATGGTCGAGCGCACCGCCGGCCGCGGCACGGACCAGAGCAAGCGTCTTGCAGAGCCAGTGGTCGTGCTCAGCTCGGACGAGGAACCGCCGCCCGAACGCGCGAAACCAAAGGGCAAGCTCACGAGCCGGAAGCAGTTCGCGGCCGACTTGGCAGAGCTCTCTAAAAAGTTCAACTCGACCGACAGCGACAGTCCCGTGTCGGGTACGTACCTAGGCGTGACTGTGGGGGCTGACCTCCGAGCCATGATACTGAGACGCCGAACGCACGCAGCTCTCAGACGCGATGAAGGGGACGACATGATCCAACTCGTCTTGAAGCATCCGGACTTTGCCCGCGGGCTCAAAATCTCACTCTACTTCCCCGAGTTGAGCGGCTATCCAAAGTCGGACGAGACCATGTGCTTTTCCGGCGACGAAGAGGTGCCCGACAGTGTGCAGGCGGCCATCTCCGAAGTTGCGCAGTGAGTTAGCCAATTTAACGCGGAAAGAACGCGGATCAGGCAGCTCATGTAACGTGTCATACCCCCTCTGTACAGGCTCCCACCCCAGGCGGATCGCTCGCTCGCGGGGCTCATCGAGTTCCTCGTCCGCCGCATTGTCCGCGGCGAGGCGAATCCGTGGATCGCAGCACCCTCCCAATCGCAGCACCATCACGAGACGGACGAGGAAGGGGTCGACTACGAAGACGACTTGTACGATGCGGGTGTCAACTTGGGGAAGAACAGCGAGGTCATGAACGCACTGCGCACGTACGTACCTTGCCCCGCTGAAAGCCTAGCACCGACTAGGACCTGACTCTCTTCCACCCTCCCGGCCAAGCAGAGACTTCAAGGCCCTCGTTCAAGAAGGCTACCAGCCTGGCTTTACGCGCCTGTCCGAGCTCGACCTGGTTGTCAGCGTCGCGAAAAAGGTCAACCTCCTCGGCGTCCCGGCTCGCGCTCTTCAGGCATGGGACTCGCGCCTCATTACCGGCCAGGTCGTCTACCTCGTCCTCCTCATGAACGTCGGATCGACGTACCCTGTCGACCTCGATCACCAGACGAGCGGTCAGGTCCGTTTCCGTGTCGGCATCTCGCCCACCTACAAGCCGAGCAAAGATGCCATCTCGGCGGCCTTCCGCGCTCACAGCTCGAACCCGTACACGCGTGCGTTCCCTCGCTTTCCATTTCTGCTTTTGTTCCTCCCGACGAGAGACTGACTGTCAAACGACGCTCACCTCAACAGCGGGCGACTTCGACGCGATCTCGCTGTCAAATCCGCTCAACGCTCTCATGAACGACAAGTTCCAGCAGCTGGTCCAGATCCGCCGCAGCAACGACCGCGTCGGATGGGCTGGCGCCGAGCAGCACTGCTTCACGGGAAACGGCGCGGGGCAGCCTCTCGACAAGAAGGCTGCGCGTGCTGCCGACAAGGAGGAAAAGACTGCCGCCGAGACGAACGCGAGCCCGGTCCGTCCTCTTGACAACGCCCGCGGCTGTAGAGATAGCGATGCTGACCCGCCTCCATCCGTGCCCAGCTTCCGAAAGACCCTATGGCCTCGCTGAAGACGGCGAACAACTTCCCGCTGCTGGCCTTCTCCTACCTCATCCGCCGCTTTGTCATGTGCCCTCGCTTCTGCCTCAACTGCTTCAAGCGCTGCGACATGACCATCACGGCCCTCAAACCGTTCGTCTGCGACAACCCGCTGTGCCTGTTCCAGCTCATCCAACTCGGGCTCGGACCGTCGCTCGAGGTAAGTCTATCCGCCTCGCCAGCTCTGATATCTGACATTTCGTGCTCACCCATGTCTATACCTCGCAGCACGAGATTGTGACGAACGCGCCGGCGGTCGACCTCCTTGTGCAACTCGCCTACATTGCCGCGAAAGAGGGCGGACTCAGGGACGAATTGCTGCCCAAAGGTCTCGGGCTCGAGGTGCCCCGCGCAGGAGACGGTCCGCAGGCCTTTGACGACCTCGACGACCTCGCTCACGACGACCTCAAGCGCGCCGGCATCGTCGCACTGATCAACGAACTGCCCCCGATCAAGGCGATGAGGGAGTGGCTGCTCGGCCAAGACATGTCCTCCGACGAACGCATCATGCAGCGTACTCGCAAGCTCGTCGACATGCAGCAGGGCACGATCTCGAAGTCGGCTTGGCGCCTGTTGCGCTTCATCGTCGCGTCCAACACGTCCTACCTCAAGCAGATCGAGGACGAAGACGAGCTCGTCCAAGGAGTTCCCGCCGAGTACAGGCAGTTCCGCTTCATCGTCGGCGACCCCGCCAAGGAGCACCGTCTGCGCGAATCGATCAAGCTGGCTCAGCAGGACGACCCGAACGCCGTTGCGTACCCGACCCTTTACGCTTGGCATGGGTCGTCCGCCAAAAATTTCCACTCGATCCTGCGTCAAGGTCTGCACTTCAAGGAGACCATCAACGGTCGCGCGTGCGTTCCCTTCCTGGTTTGACAGGCTACAAGGTAGAGCGCTGACGTCTGAATCCTGCTCGCAGGTACGGGCACGGAGTAAGTCTTGTTTTGCTGTAGCTCTGCAGCACGGGACATGCGGAAGGAGCGTCGGCTGACTGAGTGCTGCCTCTCGCGCGTCTGCCTTTTACCGCGCCTTGCAGGTCTATTTTGCGCTCCAAGGCGAAGTCTCGCTCGGCACGTACGCCAACAACACGATGAACTCGTGGAAGGGAGCCGAGTTTGCCATTTCCAAGCTCGCCGCCATCTGCGAGATCACGAACCGCCCTCAAGAGTTCGTCTCGTCGCAGCCGTACCTCGTGTGCAATCAGCTCGACTGGATCCAATGCCGCGTGCTGGTCGTCCAGCGCAACAATCTCACGGGACCCCAAGAGGACCAGGCGACCTCGGACAAGGACAAGAAGAAGGCCAAGACCAACATCAAGACGATCCCGCTGGACCCCAAATTCCCGCTGACGCTCAGTTCGGCCCGCATCGCGTTCCCGGACGTCGAGGACAAGCTGCAGCGGCTCGAAGATGCGCTCGGTGACACGCCGGACGACCTGCACGAATCCGACAACGAGATCCTGAAGGACCCGCCTGCGCCGTCGCCGTCGAAGCGCGGCAATACGCGTGCCGACAACCGCTGGGGCAAGCGCACGTCGCCTGCGATGTCCGGCTCGAAGCAGTCGGAGGCGACGCCAATGCCGGACCCGTTCGAACCTGCCGACGCGGAGCGCCTCAAGTTGATCAAGATGCTGCCGCCTCCGAAGAACCCGAGCAGGACGGCGCTGTCAATGATCCAGAAGGAGATGAAGGCGATGATGAAGACGCAGGAGATCGAAGGTCCGACGAAGGCGGGCTTCTTCTACGATCCGGTAAGGCCTTTCAGCGTGTTGGCATTTGATATCCGGTTTGCGAAGGGTCTGACTCGGAGGATATTTTGGCGAGAAAAACAGGAGCGCTCGAACGACAATGCGTTCACGTGGATCGTCGAGTTGCCGCAGGGCAGTTTCGATCAGGACATCCCGCTCGCCAAGGACATGAAGCAGAGGGGCGTCAAGAGCATCCTCATGGAGATCCGCTTCGGAGACAGGTGCGGGAGAGAACGCTCTACTCTCGAGAAGGACTGTGTGCATTGGACCGGACACTGACTCTTAACGTTCACTGGCGACCGCAGCTACCCGTTCTCGCCTCCCTTCTTCCGCGTCGTCCACCCGCGCTTCTTGCCGTTCATCCACGGCGGCGGCGGTCACGTCACGGGCGGTGGAAGTATCTGCATGGGTGCGTATACGCCCTCGTAGGAGCTCTACAAGCACGGACGGCTGCTGATAGTGCGCCTCTGTCCTGACATATTCGCAGACCTCCTGACGAGCGACGGCTGGTCGTCTGTCTACTCGATCGAAGCCATCCTGCTTCAGATTCGCATGGCCATGTGCGTCTCGGTATTGTATTTTTATCGGACGGCTGAACGTTGTGGCTGACCGGGCTTTTCCGCGCCGCTACTAACCAAAATCAGGTCCAACCTCGAGCCGCGTCCGGGACGTCTCGACCCTTCGACGTGGAACTCGCCATACTCGGTACGCATTGTGACTTGAAGGATCTCCTTGTCTGTCCTAACCTGGCTCGGCTTCTACCCTACAGATGGACGAAGCGGTCCAGGGGTTCAAGCGCGCCGCCGCGACGCACGGGTGGACTGTCCCCCCCGAGCTTGAGCAGATGGCGAGGCAGGGGTGAACGAAGGTGGAGTGAGAGTCCAGACGAGACGAGGACCCCTGGACGTTGGAGGAGCATGAGGAGGTGAAGATGAGATGGACGGTTGGAGAGAGAGCGCTTTCCCCCCCGCTTGACGCTTTTGATTTTTCTGGCTGTTGTTGTCCCTACGCGCGTACTTTCTCTGTCATCTATGCAAATTTCCTTTCACTTCACAAAAGCAGTATCCGCGGATCCGAGATTGCATATCCGCAGGGGCCATGGGCAAAGTGAGGAGGAGGGAAACATGGGCTCGACCTCTGGTGACTTGGGCTGGGCGGGAATGTCCGGAGATGTCATACGAGGGCAGGAGTGAGTTTCCTGACGAGGCTGCACGCTTGCCTGAGCGAGAGTACTGCGATATCGATCGCGTGTCGGAGACGCGTCTCAGGTTGCTGCAGCGGGAAAAAGGTGATTGCTCCGCTCGTCTCGCCTTCGCTCTTTCGCTGCGTGCTGTAGCTGCACTCGAACTGATCCAGCGGCTGGTCTGCGCGTCCGAGTGCTCCCCTGCAGTGTGCCCTCCCCGCGCCCGACGCGTCGCCCTGCAGCAGACCCGGATTCACGGCCACGATCGCCTCCTTGGCTTGACCCTCGCGCACGCGTTAGAGACGAAGTATGCTGCACCGACGAAGACAGGAGCAAGATCCGCGAGCTCCATCCCAGCCAGGCATGGCGGACCCGCGAGCGCAGGCGAACGGCGGTCGCTTGGGCGACTACCTGACGCCCGGTTCATCAGCATCCGACAAGCAGACGACGCGCAGGCGCACCCTGTACATCTTTGGCGGCGTCTGCGCACTCTTCTACCTCCTCCACCTCCTCTCGGCACCCTCACGGTCCGCGCGCGCAGGGAGGGGGCTCCCCGGCTTCGGATCCAGGAGCCAGTACGCCGCGTCAAGGAGGACAGATTCCCTCGTCCGCGCAGCCCGCAAGCAGCGCGCCCAGGCGAGCATCTCGCACGGAGGTACCGGCGGCTACGGTCCCGCCAACTTTAGCGAACCGCCGCCGTTCACGTTTTGTCCGACGTTTGGCTCGACCGACGAACTCGGCAACGTCTACGGCCGCGAGTCGATCCTCAAGACGCACGCTCACGTCGGCAGCACCGAGCGCATCCGCAAGGTCATCAAGCGCGCCATGGCCGGCCTCCCCATCACGATCGGCGTCCTCGGCGGCAGTGTCAGCAGCTGCCACGGCCTCGACGCAACGCAGGCCCACCCGCTCGGGAACCCGACCGGACCCAACTGCTACCCGCACAGGGTCTTTTCCTGGCTCAACGACGTCTTCCCGCACCCTGCCAACGAACTGACCAACGGTGCCCGTGAGTTGGTCACCCTTCTCCCGTCCGCCCCGTTCTCGATCCGCTAACACCCAACGCGCCTGTGACTTCCTCCCAGTCCGACGAACGGGCACGTCCTACTTTGGATTCTGCTCAGAGATGCATCTCCCCGATCGCGTCGACCTCGTCATTGTCGAATTCGACACCGAAGACCCCCAGTGCGTGCTTGACTTCGCCTCAAGTCCAGATCGAGGACCTTTCTTCTGACCCCGAAACTCCCCTTCACAGCGAGGTCAACACGATCTCGACGACGGACTTGTTGATCCGATCGCTCCTGCTTCGACCGGACCAACCCGCCGTCATCATGCTCGGCCACTTTTCGCCCCAGATCCAGGGCGAGCACGGCTTTGCCGGACCCGAAGTGTGGCACACGTCCGTCGCGCAGTTTTACGACGTCGTGCACTTGAGCGTCAAAGGTCTCTTGTACGAGGACTACCTGCTCAACCCGCAAAAAGTCCGCCAGTCGTACTACCTCGACCCGATCCTCGCCAACTCGAAAGGCCACGAGTTGCTCGCCGACACCTTGATCGCGTTCCTCGAGTCTGAAGTGTGCCAAGTCTGGGACCAGGCCGCGCTCGAGACCGACATTGCCTCGCTCGGAGGCGGTTCGCCCGGCGCGGCGGCGCTCGCTCTCGGCGACGACTACCCCTCGTTGCTGTCGGGCAAAGGTCTCCGAAAGGCGGCAGACGCTGGCCTCGACGCCGAGGACGCCGAGTCAGGAGGCTCGCGCGCGGGCAGTCGGTCGGGCTACTTGCGCATCCCCCCGTTCCGGATCACCGACAAGCCGCACCAGCTGTCGCTCTTCCGCGAGATCAAACCCAACTGCGCGTCGGCGAACGACTTGATCAACCCTCTGCCGGCTTCGGTCTTTGCCGGTTCGGGATGGAACCCCGTCCAGCCGCGACCGGACGACGAGGACGAGACGCACTACTGGTACTCGGACATGCCCGGTTCGCTCCTCAAGGTTCCCATCAAGGTCGGCGCGGGCGACATCGCGGTCTACTACCTGCAAGGACCCGAGGCCGAGGGATGGGGTACGGTGCTGTGCTGGGTCGACGACAACGTCGAAGGCGCCGTTGAACTCAAGGGATACTGGGACCGGGAATACGGACAGCCGACGTGAGCCTCACTTTCTCTTCCACACGACCGCCGCTGGTTTTTTCTCACCACGAGCTCCTTCTTCTCCTCGCAGGGTCACTCAAATCGACCAGAGCGTCTCGAAGGGACCTCACTACGTCGTGTGCGAACTGCAGGGGCAGCCCGGAATCGACCACGCTCGCTTCAAGCTGTTCGGTGTCTTCGCGACCTAAAGGACTCGAGAGGCAGGGAGTACGGGCGGTGAGAGGGAGGTCTCCGTAATAGAAGCAGTATGGGAGGGACGAAGGCGCTCGTCAGCGAAGACGAGAAGGCCGCGTCGAACAAGTTCCAGCATCGTGTCTGAAACTGACAGGTGCGGTACCCACCCGACCTGAGCACTTCCTTGACCAGCGACAAAGTCTGACACCTGCTTTATTACTCGCTCGCAGACACTGTATCACCAATTCTCCCCCACGACGTTCGCAGCATATTGGTTTTCTCTCCCGGCGTCCCCGCATTCTGTTATAGCGTGCCTTTGTATGAGGTGGTGCAACACATTTTTATACCCCCCCTTACCCTTTTCTACAATTTAGCGAGGATGGTCTTGATGGGCGAGTCATACGGACCGTTGTAGAGATTGCGTTCGAGCTCGGTCGTGTTGACCATGGCGGGGACGACCTCGCCGAGTTTGGTTGCGCCGAGGAGTCGCGTGTTCTGCTCGAGTTCTTCCCGCAGGATGGTCGCCACTCGTTCAGTGCCCTGGTCTCCGAACGCCAGGGAGTACATGACTGCGCGGAGGTGGCGGCGAGTCAGCGATCAAAAAAGAGTGAACGCCTCGACGTGAGGGGAAGAACCTTACACGGCCGTCCGAAACCGACACATTTCGCGCCGAGCGCGATCGCCTTGAGGACGTCGGTCCCTCGCCTATAGCCGCCGTCGCACCACACCTCGACCTTGTCAAACACGTCCGGCTCAAACTTGCGAATCTCGAGGAGCGTCTCGAGGCTCGACGGGGCGCCCTCGAGTTGCCGCGACCCGTGGTTGCTCAACACGATCGCGGCGGCGCCGTAGTGGGCGGCGAGGGCGGCGTCTTCTGCCGATTGGATCCCCTTGACGATGATGGGCAGGCCGCCCGAGGCGCGCCGGACCCAGGCGAGGTCGGTCCAGGAGAGGGTCGGGTCGACGTAACTGAACATGGCGGCGGCGACAGAGCCGGCGGCAGCAGATGAAGCGCAGTTGGTGGGAAAAGGGTTTCAAACGAACAGGAGAAACCGGGGAGATGCAGAAATCGGAAGGTAAGCTTTTATACAGACGACGGCGGTTCATGCTCCCGACGATGATTGACGACAAGACTCACCTGCCGAGACCCTGCGCGATCCCTTGCGACTTCTCATCCTGCGGCGCGTCCGGCGCGTCCGGTCCCGTGCGCTTCACGGCGGCCGACGTGCTCAAGTCTGCCGCGGCGTCGTCGTCGAGTTTCGTGCGCTCGTCGCGCTCACGCTTGCCCGCGACGGGGGCATCCACCGTGACGCAGATGGCCTGGAGGCGAGGACGGCAAGATGAGCTTCGAGTGTGTACGGACACCAACTCCTGACGGTCGCCTCACCTTGTAGCCAGCGCGCGCCACCCTCCGCAAGATGTCCTCGCTCTTTGAGCGGTCTCGGTTCACGTACAGCTGGGCAACCCCACCGAGAATCAGCAAACTGGACCGACTCGGTCAGGAAAGAGACAGAGCGGGGAACTGACTTGGTAGAACAAGATGGTGTCTTTCGGGACTTCTGCAGCAATGTCCTCGAAACTGACCGACGAGTTGGCCGAAACCTATCAGAGAGACGGCGGCATTCGTCAGCGTCAAGAACACTCTGTCCGTCTTCCTTGGCCGCCGCGAAACGAAAGCAAAGACACATACCACGTATGGGATCCCGTGCGACGCCGCAGTCCGTACGAGGCATTTCTCCCCCTCCGGGTGGGCCAAGCGCCCCATCGCGGCCGGCGAGATGTAGATTGGCATCCTCGAGCGGTGGCCGAGGATCGAGGTCGAGAGGTCGACCGGGAGGACGTTGCGCAGGACGCGGGGTCGGAAACGGATCAGCGAGAAGGCGTCGCGGTTCCAGCTGAAGGCTGTGATTGGTTTGTCCGGGGAGGGAAGCTGAGTCTAAGCGATCTGCTCGGAACAGCGGAAAGAGAAGGCGCAGCGACTTACTGCGCTCATCGTCGGCTGCGCTACGGTAGTATGCTGCGATACACAATCGCTCAGGCGTCAGCAACGAGGAAAAATGCTGCAAAGAGATGGGCCATCCTTCCGGCGCGGAGAGAGAGAGAACACGCACCCCATGCTTTCGGCTTGAGCAACGCTTCCGCGGCTTTCTCGAAGTCGTCCAGGTTGAGGCACGCGCTCGCCGAGCTAGGGACGCCGGAAAGAGCAGCAGCAGCAGCGGCATTGCTGTTGGCAGGTGTGGCGACTTCGACCATCTTTTGACCGTCTTCGAGGGATGACATGTCGATGGGGCCGAGGTGCTTGTCCGCCGACAGGGTTTGCTCGATCGTCCTGCGGAGGCGCGGCCGAATCAGTCGTTCATCAGAGTGTCACGGCGGCGAGTAGAGAGGATGCTCACCCGGGCGGATGAATCGGGTCGCTGGAGACGAGAGAGAAAACAAGAGTATCAGTTGAGCAGTCTGTTCGGACGGAAGCGAGAAGAGCGGCGAACAACGCACTATTCCTGCACGTTATTCTCCCATGCGTCAGCTCCGGGTCAAAGTCGAACACAAAGTCAAGACGGACGACTCACCTCGGTCGCGTCCTTGCCTGCGTACTTGAGCAGGATCTTGATCCCACCAGGATGAGACGGCGCAAACTGGTTAACGCGGCACCGGTCAGCTGCGAACTCTTTGATTCTAGAAGAACGGGCGAGGCGTTACTTCTGTGAGATCGTAGACCTGTGTTTCCATTCGAAGTCGGAGCCCAGTCGGCCGAGAGTCAGCACGATTGAGTGGAGTGGGGACGACGAGACTGCAGCCCCCGGACAGGCTGTAGGGGCTGACCTTGCCATGGATGATCATCCACAAGCTGTCGGCCGAGTCGTGCGCCGCGACGTCGCTCCCTTTGAGCATCTTGTGGATGGAAGGAAATGAGAGCGAGCGGAGTGAGGTGGGGAACACCAAGTCAAAAGTCGCGAGACTGGGCTGCTTGCGTAGCTGCGCAGGCGAGAGCAGAAGACTTGAGGAAAGGGGTCCGATCAAGACAGCCTTTTGTACGGAGAGAGGGCAACCTTGTCGGTCGTCGGAGAGCGTCGACGTCGGCCGGCGGCACGACTTTCCGCCGACGGCTCGAATCGTCCATCGCATTCTCCATGCATAGCGAATCTTGTCAACGGGAGCGTTCCCCAGCAATGTCATGACAGCTTCTTCAGTCTCTGCCGAGCGAGATTCGAACCGCGACTCACAGAGCCCGAACTGTCCACTCGAGAGGGGGTATCAATGAAATGTTACAAGGACCCGCTGCGCCGCCGTCTTTGGGTGATTGCGATGCAAAGAGCAAGCGGGAAGGAGGGGGACAATACGAGGCGGAAAGAACAAGTACAGCGACGTCCGGTGGTGAGGTGGTGACGAGAGCGAAGTGAGGGATTTACTCTTCCGGTGCCGCTCGCACGCTGTTTCAAGAATGCATAGTCAGCGGATCGCCTCTCAGACGCGAATGGTAGGGTTATTGAGACTCACTGCAGGACGTTGTTGCATCTTTTGAACGCGAGGGCGTCAAGGAGCAGCGGGACGGGAGCGAGGTGCGGGAGGGGGTTGTCAGTTTTCCTCTGATTCTCTCGCTAGTACGGCGACCAGCGTATCACGAGGGGCCAAGCCTCACCGGATAAAGACTTCACCGAGCGATCCGACCGACTGGCCGTCCTGGTACTCCTCCGTGTTGGCCATCTGGAGGAGCGAGTGTCCGAGTCAGTCCAGCTCGAACCGGAGGGAGGGGGACTGGGGACTGTACCTGGAGGTTCATGTAGTTGTCTGTGGATACGAGGTAGCCCTTGTACTCCATGCCCCATTTGAGCCTGACAAAGACGGGCTTGCCAGTCAAGTCGGACAGGAACGGCTTCGGGTTGACGACCTGGTGAACGGGGGCGGGGCGGGGCGGAGTGCATACGGTCAGTTGGTGTTTGGACTGCTTGGGAGAGTGCGTGACTCACCTGGAGCGACATGACCTGTGTATGGGCGTGTGAGAGCGGAGTGCAGGACCGCAACTCGAACAAAGTCGTCGTCTCTCTCTCGACGACAACCACGCTCTCACTCTCTTGAACGGAACGGACAGCTCGGATTGGTCACTCATGTCGGACGACGAATCTCCCAGAAACTCGGCCGGCGACGACGAGGTCGCCCTCCCGAAAGCCACCGTCCACAAACTCGTCCAAGGTCAGCCACTTCCCCCGTATACTGTCTACGGACCTTCGAGGCAAGGCACTCTGACCCCCCCCCCCCCCATACGCACACAGAGTTCCTCCCGGCCGGATTCACCGCGACAAAAGAAGTCAAGGATCTCATGGTCGACTGCTGCAAAGGTCCGCCGCACCTTAGGCCCTCTCCTTCGCTTAAACCCTCGCACTGACTGACACCCTGTGCGCGCGCTACATTCACAGAATTCCTCTTGACCGTCTCGTCCGAAGCGAACGAGATCTGCGAAAAGGACTCGAAAAAGACCATGAGTCCGGAACACATCGTCTCGGCCCTCAAGGTCGGTCCGTTTTCTCTCCCTCGCGGGCGCGCGCATACGCAAGATTTACACCAACTGACCATCTCAATTGCCTCACCAGGAACTCGGGTTCGACGAGTTCGTGGCAGGCGTCGAGGACGTCTTCAAAGAGCACAAGGAACTCGCAAAGGCAAGTCGTCGTCAGAAGCGACTCTTCGGAGGACCTCGTTGGATACACACACGCACTCTTCAAGAAGTACAAGACCCTGACCTTTTCTTCGACGGCGCAAACATAAACAGGGAGAACGAGCGCGGAAAGCGAAAAAGGCGAGCGGGAACGGCATGACCGAGGAAGAGATGCTCCGGATCCAGGAAGAGCTCTTTGCGAAATCGCGCGCCAGGATGGACGCCGGCGGCGGCGGAGAAGGCGAGGCGGCAGCGGCGGCAGACGAGCCGAAAGCAGAGACCGAGTGATGAAGCTCTCCCTCCGAGAGGATCCTCTCCGGAGCTTCTTTGCCCCTGTGTTTCCCTTCCTGCCTCTTTCCGTGTCATTTCCAGAAGTACCACACTGTTGTCGGGTCCACCCCCTTTTTGTTGTAATTTCCTCGTCGTCTCTACTGCGCCCCTCGCGCCGCCAGTTCTGCCAATCGGTCTGCCGGTCTCACCCCGTTCCACCGTTCCGTCCCGTCCGCATCCCGCGCGAGTCTTGGCAGGGCAAACTGCTCGATCACGAAAGAGGCCTGGGGTGGGCAAGAGAGAGATATCAGCTCGATCCGCCCTTGGTCCGAGAGAAGGGCGCAGCGGTGAATTTACCGAGACGGCGCCGCATCGGACTGCCATTGGCAAGTCATCCGGGTATAGCACCAATCCGGCCATGAGTCCGCCCTATCATTGGGAGCGGGTCCGCATCAGCCAAATTGTTCCCCTCACGTCGCGAGAGCACCCCCTCTTCGCCTTGCCAGAGACGTACCAGAAAAGAGTTGCCCGCCCCCGTCACGTCGACCACCTTGCCTGTACTCTTACCCGTCTCGTACGAATGATACGCCGGAACCCAGAACGCCGCCGCCGCATCCCCTCCTGCGTCGCCTCGCCGCCGAAGCGCGTACGCGCCCATCGGCCCACTCCGAATGACGACCAAATCCGCCGCTCCTTCCTGCAAAAACTTTTGCGCCACCTCCTCGACGCCGCGTCTCCCTCTCTGATTCGCTTCCGCAGCCGAGACGCCAAAGAACGCCCAGGCTTCTTCATGATTCGGAGAAAAGACCGCGATGGAAGGGAGGACGAGGCGGAGTGCGTCCACCTCGTCGGGTCGACATCGGTCCGGTATCGGTTCGTATACCAGTCGCGGCTGCCATTCGGGGGTGGAGTTGTTTTCCGGCCGCAGTTGCGCCGTGATCTCGAGGGCGCGAGTCGGAGAACAGACGAAATGCAGGTATTGAGCGGTCCGGAGCGGAGGGGGCAAGTCTTTTGGCTCGAGTCGCGTTCGGTGAGAGAGATACTTGAACTCTGTGGGTGGTCGTTAGTACACCAGCGTCAGGTTTAGAGCGAACAATAGAAGCCAAAAGAGAGACCTGCGCATACCGCGGTGTTCGCCCGTGTACAGATTCAAAGCCCGCGTCGTCGGATGATCCGGCTGTTCTCGGAAGACCCACATCTCCGAGCCATACGCAGCGAGTTCCTCGTCGAGGTCCTTCGGCCAGTCGTATCCCCGATCGACGAGGATCCCGACCCTGTTGGCCGGCAACCAGGTTCGACTGCCAACGATTGCGTACGTTCCGCCTCCGCCGACGATGCCTTCGTCGCGTTTGGTCGTCTTAGCTGTTCCATCTGCAGTCACGGTGCGCCACTCGAACGTGTCGAGGATGAAGAGACCGAGCGAGGCGACATCGACGACCATTCTCGAGTTTCGACAAGCTAGATCGGCAGCGACTCTGAGAGGAGCGTAGCGGTTGAGGTGTAGCGTCGCGATCTGGTTCAGCTTGGTCGTAGCCGGGTACAGCACGCTTTGACAGATCGCACGAATGGCGGAGCACAGAGACCCTCTCCCAGCTGAACTTCCGTCGGCTCCACATCTCATTCGGCAAAGATCAGATAACATGCCGAGAATGAGACACATTGCAAGTAAGGAGATCGACAACAAGTGCACAGAAGAAACATGCGCGAACGGCAACAACAGGCAGAGTAGAAAATGCGCGCGATCGGGAAACTCAAAAAGTCAAGTCGAGGTCGGAATCGGATCACCGCGACAAGAACCGTTTCTCGACGTCGATGATCGAACAGAGCTCGATCTGCATGCGCGCTCCGACAGTCAGCATGCATACGAAGGGAAGGAGGAAAATGTTTCGGAAGGGCACTGACTCCGGGGAGGACAGACTTGCTGGCAGCCGCCACCTCTTGCTGCGTACAGATGATTTGCCAGTTCCGGCTGAAAGAACCACGGACAGTGTCAGTCGGGCGGGACAACACGGACCAGCAAAAGTAAACTCACATGAGAGGATAGCGGCTGCGCCAAGCGCAGATCAGGGACTGCAAGCGCGGGAGATCCATCTTGGGGCCGAGCTCGCGCAAGATCTCGAAGAAGGCGCGCTGAGGTCCCGCGTAGGGGACGCGGTCCATCTCGGCGGGAAAGACCGAGCGCAGCAGCGGCCCTTGCTCCTTGGGCGGAGCAAGGTCGGCGAGGATGAGCCGCTTGTGCGCGAGCAACGGGAGAATCTGAAACATCGCCGCCCGACTGTAGTGACGCAACTGCGTCAGTGACTGAAGGGGCCATCAGAAGCGAACGACAAGAGATTGAGCGCACTTGGCATCGTCCCGCTTGGCGGGCGGTGTCGGGGACGCGCCGTCGTCGAGTGCGGGGCGGCCGAGGGGACCGCCAGGGAGGAGGTACTGAAGCGGGATCCACGGGAAGAGGTGGTGCGTGTGGGTGTCTTCGTCGACGCACGCGGCGAGACTCGATAGCAGGTCCTCGAGCCGGCGCGCCTGACGAAGCAGTGCGGCCGGCGAGAAGGTGATGGCGACGGCTGAAGAGCGGGCAGAAAGTCAGCTTGGGTGGGGGGGTCTCGATGTTTCGAGGACCGGCTACGCACCGGTTCGCCAGAATTGAAAGACTGCGCGCTTCGAGTTTTCGCCTCGACCGTAGACGAAGAAGCGCGTCCCGGGTTGGCAGCGAAGATGCTCGAGCTGAGCGAACGCGCCAGTCGTCGAGCCGAGTTCTCCGAGCTTGCTGACATGCACAAAGACGATCTTGACCGAGTTCCTCGGCGAGTCGGCTTGTCGCAGCCCTTCGTAACTCGAGAGGACCAGCTGCAGCGCCTGGTACTCGTTCGAGTGCGCGCGAGCAGTCTTGCTGAGCCCCGCCTTGTTCTCGTCCGGCGGAGGAGCGATCCAGACGTCAATTTTCTTGTCCGACAGCGGGTTGAACAGCTCGTCGATGGTGTCGGTGCCGTTGATCGGATCGCCGTACCTGCCCATCGACCAGAGGAACTTGATCTTCTCCGATTCGACGTCGCCGCTGCCGTCGAAAACGGAATATGGACCGTCGTCCGGCCAAGAGATTCGTTCGCCAGCCGTCAGAGTCTGCGAAAAGTTCTTGGACCGGAGAGCCGCCGCGTTCCACCGGATGTAGCCGTTCGAAACGTTCGAGCGGATTCGGCCGTGGTTGAAGGGATCGGCAGCTTTGATGGCGCTGCCGCTCCCACGAGAGTCGGATCCGCCAGACGGCCCGGGCGAGGGACGAGTCTCGACGGGAGAGACTTCGCCCGCCCTGGAGTCGCCCTTGCGGCGGATCTTCACGCGCGCCAACGCGTTGCCGGTGGCCTCGCCACCCGCTTCCGCCGCATCGCCGGTGGTGTCTGCGGTACGCTTGCGCTTGGTTGGCAGGCGTGCTCGCTCAAAAGCTGCGTCGGCGTCTTCGCTCTGATCGCGAGAGGCTTCGCGGCCCGAGTGAGGGAGTGCGGATTGGCGCGATGCGACCGGCGAGGAAGAAACGCGCGGCTGCGCTGCGGAACCAGCTGCTGCGTTCCCTTGCTCGCCGTTGGTAGCAGTCGTGAGTTTGGCGGGTTGACGGGACGCGCGATTGTCCTTCTCCAGTGCAGGGCGGGCGGGAGCGGTCTTGGCACCGGTCGCGGGCGGTGGCGACATCGCCGTGGACGGGGCTGAGGCTTGGGATTCTGGTGCAGCACGCGCGCTCTGTGCCACAGCAGCACTCGCAACCTCCGCTTCGTGACGAGTCGCCAAGCTAGGTTCGTTCATAGCTGCGTCCGCCGCTGGACTCTCCGCGAGCTTCTGTTGCTCGTTGCCGACGTCCCGAGTCTTGCCGCCGACCTGCGCCGTCTCGTCGGTGTCCACGTTTCCGATTGGCTCAGCTCTTGCTGCTTCAGCAGTCGGCGTCGCTTCGGGAGTCTGGCGGGGCTTCTCCTGAGCCCGAGCCTCGGAACCCCGCTGATTGTTCGTCGAGACTTCGTCTTGAGCTGTCCCCTCTTCCATGTCGACGTCTCCTTGAGCAAGAGTCGCGGCGGCGTTGTCGACAGCCGGGCCGCCGAGGTCGTCATCCTCCTCGTCGTCGGAAGCTCCTGCGAAGCCGTGCGGCGTGTCCTCCATTTTGACGCGTTCGAGCATCGCTTGTCCGGCAGGCTGAGCGACAGCAGCGGCGGCACGCGCTTGCTCGAATGGAGTGAGATCAGGAAAGTACATGTCGTCGTCATCGTCGTCGTCGTCGTCGCCGGCGAATCCGAAAGACGTGGAAGCGATCTCAGTCGTGGCCACGACGGGAGCTTCGGCATGGGCGGCTGAGGCGGCGGGCGGTACTGCAGGGTCGAGGGGCTGCATCGCTTCGTGATCATCATCGGTGTCGTCGTCATCGTCGGCTGTCGCAAACCCGAACGAGGTGGTCGCGGTTTCGGCCGTGGGGACGATGGGAGCGTCGGCATTGACGGCCGACCCTGCGGGCAGCGGTGCCGGTTCAAGACGCTGCATTGCTTCGTCGTGATGGTCGTCGTCGTCGTCATCGTCCGATGATCCCGCGAACCCGTACGCGGTCTCGCCAGCCGGGGCTGGTACAGCTACCGCGGGCCGGTCCTGCCCAGGCCCGTCTTCGTCCTCATCCTCGTCCGAGTCGCCGGCAGCAAAGCCGTAGGCAGCTCCACTACCTGAAGCGGGAGCACTCGGAAGGCTCGGTTTGACATCGCTGGAGTGGGCGGCCGAGCCAGGTCCGTCTTCTTCTCCCAGGTCGTCCTCTCCCGCGAAGCCGAAGCCCATCTCCTTCGCCGTCGCCCCCTCCTCTGTGCCGGCTTGCTGCGTCGGTTCGGGCGTCGGACTGTCCTCTGTGTCCGAGGAGGGAGTGACCAAGTTGCCGTGTTGGTCGTGCTTCGGCGGCGGACTGAAACGCAGCGACCGGACCGAAGTCGGCGCATTCGTCGCGATGAAATCGTTCAACGCCGCCTGGTCCAATGACTCGCCGAGTGCGGACCGTCGCAGCGAGCGGGCGACGCGAGAGCTGTTGCTGGGCGCGGGCGAAGCGTTCGCGGTCGATCCTCTGCCCGAGCGGGACTTGGTGGACGAGTCGGGTTTCGCGCCCTCTTTCGACGTCCGAGGCTTCTTCTTCTGTGATTCGAGACATTGAGAGCTGTGTGTCAGTGATCGCTATCGTGACAGAGCTGGGTGATACGGCAGCGCGCACCCTTTCCTTCTTCTCTCCTTTGGCCTTCTTGCCCTTCTCGTCCTTGGCGGACGCTTTCGTCGAGGTTGACGCGCCGGCCTGCTTGGTCGACTTTTTCGCCGGAACGGCGGACGACTTCTTCTTGGGTTTCCGCCACTGCTCATTCAGGCGTTTCGCTTCCTCGTGCAATGCGGCCAAGCTGAACCCTGGCGGTTTGTTGGCGGCGATCTTGGCGAGGTCCTTGTCGTAGCTGGGTTGCCACCCTGCCAGGTTGCGCTTGGGTTCCCAAGTGTCCCTGTGACGCGACGCGGGCATACAAATGTCAGCGGCGCTTCGGCGGTTCCTTTCTCCTGGAGACGGGAAAACAGGCGCGGACTACTCACTCGCTCGGGTCGTCGTATCCGAGCCAGCTGCGTACAGAGTCAAAGCGAGTCAAAGCGAGTCAGTACGACGTCAGAGCGGCGGTAAAGTCTGAGAGAGCGGAGACAGGGCACCTACCGAACGAGGTACCGCACTTCGAAGCGGTCACCCTCCGGACCGTATTCGTCGAGCGGAGTCCCAAGCTCTTCCAGATCTTGTACCGCTACGTCCATCAAACGGTCTGTACGAAGGCCGTATCAGGCAGCCAGAGGACCAAAGTCAATGAGGGGGAGTTCCGAGTCCGTTTGGCGCGGGGAGGCAGACCACGTACCGACGAAGAACTCGCGCTCGCCGAGCTCTTGTTGCTCATCAGCGCCCTCGCTCTCTGACGCGTCCCTGTTGGCCGTGTCGGCGACGAGCAGTTGCGGGTTGATTGACATCGCAGAAGACTCAGCGCCGTCAGCCTCGCGATTTGCGGGCGAGTGGATTCGGCACTCTAGCGTCTCGCAAGCAGCGCAAGTGCGAGGTCGATATGCGCTCACAGTCCGACCGCGCTTGCAGGGAGTGAGCGTGAGAGGAAGACGAGAACAGGCACGTGCAAAACGATGACAGAATATCGTGTCACTGCAGCGAGGCAGAACCGATTGCGTGCAAGGTATAGTTGTCATGCAGGGGGATCAACACTACTGGTACAGGAATAAGGTCTATGCTCGTGACAGGGAATTTGGACACGCCGTCTCCCGAGGGCTTTTTTCATCATTCCGACCTCTCTCCTCAGTCTTCATGCCCATCGGCCGAGGAGCGCCATCAAGCCCGCACCCGTAAACACGCTCATGACCGCATAGGTCACCTCTCCGTTTGAAGCGTCGGCCACTGCAAGCCGAGAAGGAGGGAATGTCAGTCGGTGGGGAAAGAAATTCAATCTCTCGCGGCGTGGTTGCGGATGGGAAGAAAGGACTCGGAGACGCACTCTGCCGGTCAAAGACGAAATCGTGAGCGAGGCACTCGACGAGACCTGCCCACAACAGGATGCCGGCCGAAGTGGCGTCGAGCACGCCACTGACGATGCTCGCCGCAGTCGAGTCCGGGTTGTACCTGCGAGGTCGACGTCGATGCACCGTCAGCTCGATTCCTCCTTTTCAGTAGTCGTAAAATGAAGAACCCACGTTTCCCGGATCCCGAGTCCGACTGCGATGCCTAGCGGTGTGGTGCAACTGTAGATCACGCCGGCGACGAAAGGGACTGTTTTTGGATCGCTCATGAGTCAGCTCTCCTCTCCGGCCACTAACATAGACCAGGCAACCTCACTCACCAAAGTTGTACTTGCGCGGGAGTCGCAGCATCGATAGCCGACTCCCGAGACCGACGCCTTCGAACGTTTGGTGAAAAGTCAAGACGGCGAGGAGCGGACCGATATTGTCGGTGACGGCGAGAGTGAGACCGATCACGAAGGACTACACAACAGCGAATGTCAGTATACACTGAAAAGCTGTGTCTGATGCTCGAGCGAGTGCGGCTTACGTGAAAGATGACACCAAACTCGAGGATCGCGACGCCGATGCATTGTGCCACCGCACTGTCGTGGAGGTAGTCGTCCTCGTCATCGCTCCCATCATGGTGTGAATGTGCGTGTCCGTGCACATGTGCCTCATTCCCCGCCTCGACGTCCTTCTTTGCCCCGTCACCAGCCGCTTCAAGGTCGGACCCGATCGCCGTCTCCTCCTCCTCCTCTTGCTCTGCGCTCCGGATCGTCACGATCGATTTCACCGGCGCGACTGCCCCTTCTTCCGCGAGAGCCGTCGTGACGGCTTTGGCGGGAGGATGGGATCCATGGCCCGTATGGCCGACCTCGTTCCCGCGCGAGTGGTGCGGGTCGTGATGCCGCAACCCGCGCTTCTTGAGGAAACTGGCGCCGGCGCGGGTCGCGACCAACTCGACGAGGAAGATGCCAAAGACGGAAGCCATGGCGATGGCAGGAGCCCAGTCGTATTCCTTCCAGGCTCCGCCGAGACAAGGCGAGGACAAGGCGTCGAATGCGGGTGCGAGGAGCTGCGGGACGACGACGATGTCAGTTCCGCACTGACGGGAAGCGCGCACATATGCCCGAACGAGAGAGAGAGACCCACGTGTATGAACGCTGTGGCGACAATGATGCCGCTTCCGAACCATTTCATGCCGTTGAAAGCCCATTCCGGCACCCGCAACCTGCTTCTTCGCGAGATGATCTGGCGATATCCCGACCTCTTGGTCAGTTCTTGCCCGTGCTTTGTAGATTGCGCATTTTCGCTCACCGGAAAGAGGGTCCCTGCTGCGCTTGTACACTAGGAGCGGGACCCGCAAAAAGAAAGTCAGCTTCCCATGACGAGATGGGCGTCGGCCGAATCGCTGGTCTGCAGTAGGCTCTGACGTACAAGGATGATAAAGATTCTGCAGAGGGGGTCAACATGTCAGTGTCGATATTCTCCCGAGTGCTCCGGGAAGCAGGCGGAGGCGACTGACCCTCCGACTCGCAGACCGATCTGACCATTGTAGGGCGATGATCCCGAACAAGACTCGTCCGACTAAACATTTCCAGCAGGAACGGGGAGGAGAGAGCATATTCGGGTCAGCTGTACGACTCTCCGACACTGAGGGCACGCCGAAGCCTCGAGAGGGAGCTTAAGAGAGCGGACGAGATACGCACCATGACTTGAATCCACGCAGAGAACTCCAGTACGATTCCCTCTCTAGCTGACTGTGCTGCTCCTTCTTTAGACTCGCGGTTCGTAGCTGGTTCTATAGAGTGAGATGGAAGGGCTCGCATCATCTTCGGCCGCTTTGGGAGCGAGCACGCGGAACGATTCTGCGGCAACCTGTGCGGTCCTCATTCACCCTTCCTGGTTATGTACGCAGCCGGTTAAGGATCCAAAGCCGGTGTGACGCGCGCACTTTAGCTGGGTTGGCACAGTACAGAGGGTCGATTGCGAAATCAAGGGGGAACGACAAAGAGAGTGACATGCGCGGGGCGACAACGGGCGTCGTGAGGAAAAGGATGAGGCGAGATACAATGTGATCGATGACAGCGGGCGCGGGTCGACAGGAGGGGGAAAGAGGGAGCGCAGAGCGGACGGCTAGGCCCCGGCTGTCGGTCTCTTTGATAGATGCAGTGTCTGTGGTCCTTCCGGGACCGGCTCAAGCCTCGAGGACGTTGAGCGAGCGCCAGGCCTGCAGCCAAGTCGGGCATCAACGAACCGTTCCTCGGAGGAGCCGGAGAGAGAGAGAGAGAGAGAGAGAGAGAGAGAGAGAGAGAGAGAGAGAGAGAAACTCACGTCCATCAAGTCGCCGATCACAAAGGGCCAGCCCTCCTTGGGCGCGCGGCACTCTTTCGGTTCGAGCAAGTCAAACTCGCGTCCGAACGTGAGGAAATGCGCAAACAGGCTGTTGAGGTGCCCCTCCATGCTCAGGTGCAAGTAGACCTCGTAGTGGGCGTGGTACAAGTGCGCAAAGATCCGGAGCAGTTGGGTGTAGATGTGGCGCGCGACCGAGGGGAAGTTGGGCGAAAACTCGCGGCCGGCCTTGGTCGGGAAGACGGCTTCGTCCTTGATCAGGCCTTCGACCCAGGTCAGGACGTAATCGATGTACTGCGGGGCGGGGAGCTTGACTCGTTTTCGGCTCGCGTCGATCCAGGTGTAGTCCATGCTGCGGGCCGCGCGCGCGCGTGTCAGAATCGGTCGATAAGAGTGTGACTGCGGGGGGAAAGGTTCCCGCAGGAGGAGCGACAGCTTACCCAGGCCCTGCCGACATGGTCGGGTTGCTCTCGACGGTGCAGAACTCGGTGACGACCGAGTAGTACAGGTTCAAGTTGTTGAAAAGGTCGACCACTTCGACAGCCAGACGAGTGCAAGAGTCAGCCAAAGGCCCGCGTATCGCATATCGGGGCGCACGCTAGAGCGAGCAATGTGTACTCACGGTTGACTGCGACCCATTCGTTGACATCGACGTCTGAGAAAAGGGGGGATGCCCGTCTGCGTTAGCCAGGCAGTCCCCGCAGCAGAGGGGGTTGCAAGCAATCCTGCCGCCGACGTACACTTCGGCAGGGCGACGATGGTTTTAAAGTTTCCTTTGACGAGGGCGGCTTTGACAAAGGGCAAGCAGAGGTATAGCCGTTCGGTCTGTTGCTGCCCCTTTGTCGGCTGCTGACCGTTGTTGCCGTTCCCACTCCGGGGTAAAGGCGCGTTCGAGTACCCCTGCCCGGCTGGCGGTTGTTGCTGCTGCTGTTGTTGTTGCTGCTGTTGTTGGTAGTGTTGGTGCTGTTGCTGAGCGGGTGCTGACCCGGTCGATGAAGGGGGAGCGGGTGGTCGAGACGGGCTGCGGCTGCTGTTGTTCATTCGGCCGCCGATACCCATGGAGGAGAGGAACGAAGACCTGCATGACACGGGTCTGTCAGCCTGTTGCCGCACCACGGGAGCGGAGGACAGGACACGCGAGCGAGGCGAGCGCACATGGTGGTCCGTTGCGGGAGAGGGACGACGAGGTCGGCGCAGCGAGAGGGCGGGGCGGGGATCTGAGCGGAAGAGAACAAGCACGTAGCGCGTAGCCTTGGCCTTCACTGCCTCTGTAGCTGGGCCTTAGTTACTGCAGCGGGCAGACGAGGAAGAGGACGCGCCGCGACGCACTCAGCCCCTTGTCGGTCCGCTGCTCACTCGGCAGTCGGACTCTAGAGGGATGTCTGTACGCGTCGTGTCGGCTCAGGATGTCGAAGCAGTCACGCGCTCCCTGCCTGCTCCAGCGCTCGTTCGTCTCCTCCTCCTCCTCCTCCTCATCGCGCTGCCCCACATGAGGCTACACTCGCCCAGGCTGATACTGGCACGCTGACGATGGACAGTATGCAACCTCTCTAGCTCGACATGATGGCAAAGACCCTCGCCGCCATCTCGGCTCACAAACACTCGCCTGTCGACCAAGCCGGCCTACTTCCGATCCAAAACCCGCTCGTGCGTGCAGCGGTTGGGACCGCCAATCCTGCTTCGGCTGGCTGAGAAGAACGCATGTCAATACCTGCAGCGCATCGCAACCGAAACCGCATTCCACAAGACGCTGTACATGCCATCCCGCCTGACCACATCCGAGGTGAGTTCCTTTCTCCTTTCCCACTGTAGACCCTCGACGGAGCTGACCTTTTGACTCGCTCGCAAAAAATAAGGGAGGCGCAACCGCAGTCAAAGTGGTCGCAGTGCCCAAACCAAGCTGTCCCGTTCCAGGCTTGCCGGGGACCACCTTGCTCATGGACGAAGGGACCGGTTCCGTCCGCGCCGTCGTCAACTCGGCCGAGCTGACAGGCATCCGGACAGCGTACGACGCTCCATCTCCCGTGCTATTCAACGAAGTTGCGCTGAGACCGGCGCCATCGTCTCTCTCCGGTCAGGACTGCGTCCGCCCTCGCCACCAAACTCCTCGCCGATCCGGCCTCGCAGGTTCTCGTCATTTTCGGTTCAGGAGTCCAGGCATATCATCATGCTCGTACGCTCGCTTCGTCTTCTTCGGAAGGGCGACGAACTTTCGGCTGCTGATTTTCTCTCGCCGCAGGATTGATCCTCGAGCTTTTCCCGTCCATCACCCAAGTCAAGATCGTCGTCCGGAGTCGCAGCGCGCGCGCCAGTACGCTGGCGAACAACATTGCTACACTATTCCACACGGTGACAATCACGCTCGAGAGTTCCGAAGAAGAGGCGGTGACGAAGGCAGTCGAGACGGCCGACATCATTTGCACGTGCGTATCGCTTTCTGCCTTTTTGCTCAGCACTCTCGGAGACAGTTCCTAACATCAGTAGCTATTCAGCTGCGTGCCTTCGACGACACCGCTCTTCAAAGCTGAAAGTATCAAGCCCGGCGCGCACATCAATGCGAGTGAGTCCCTCTCGCCCGAAGAAAACCCACCGTGTCGGGTCGGCAGCAGCGACTGAACCCGAATCGAGAGAGAGCAGTCGGATCGTACACCCCCTCCATGTTTGAATTCCCGCCC
This sequence comes from Rhodotorula sp. M30-05A-2, assembly GCA_023628275.1. Lineage (NCBI taxonomy): Eukaryota > Fungi > Basidiomycota > Microbotryomycetes > Sporidiobolales > Sporidiobolaceae > Rhodotorula > Rhodotorula sp. M30-05A-2. Next base: position 71,276 of record JAMALC010000015.1, on the reverse strand, counting down.
GACTTGATCTCGACCTCATCATCATCATCATCATCATCCTCATCTCCGGCGCGGATCCCTCACGTCCTCGTCGACTCGCGCTCGGCCTGCCTCGCCGAGTCGGGAGAACTGATCGCGGCGCACATGACCGGCGACCGGCTCGTCGAACTCGGCGAGTTGTTCGACCCGGCGGCGACGGGCGGCGCTGCGGACGACGTCGACGTCGCTGCGGTCGCGAAGCTGCGTCAGAACGGGGTCAGTCTCTTCAAGTGTGTCGGCATCGGCGGGATGGACGTCGCGATTACCCGACTCGTGGTCGACGAAACAGAGAAGCGCGGCCTCGGTTCGGTCGTGCCTTTCTAGAAATGAACAGGTACGGAGACAGACTGCCTGTAGATTGACGAAGTTTTACGATAGCAATCTAATTTAGAAGAAGGTGCGAAAAAAGCCGCCACACGAAAATCCAGAATTATAGGCCTACAACACAAATGGACCACACCGAGGGAACCAACCGAGAAGTTCTATGCAAAAGACATACGACGGCTGCGAGAGTGACGAGTCGGGGTAACGAGAGTTATGTGGGGAGAGGTGCACGGTCAGACGAGCTCGTCCAAGCCTTGCTGGCCCTGCTGCGCCGCCCGGGCGGCTGCGTTCGGGTACGGTGCGCCTGCGCCGACGCGATCCTTGCGTCCGGTCAACGTCGACGAGGGTCCCGGCTCGGGGGGTCCGCCGGCAGCGCTGTTCCGCCTCGATCGACCCGACTTCTTGGTGTTGGGGTCTTTCGGACCCCGAGTCCGGTTCCGCTTCTTGATGACGCCCGTGTTCAACTTTGCAGGCCGGTCGACCCCGTGCAAGTTGCGGAAGAGACCGCACGCGTTGCAGAGCGGGTTGCCGTCGGCGCCGCGACGCCACAGCGGCGTGTTTTCGGTCTGGCAGTTGATGCACCGGAGCGGTTCGCCGTTCGGAGCGAGCTTCTTGAGCGCCGCTTTGCCCTGCGCAGTCGACGAAGATCCGTCGCCGTCGCCGCCGTCCTCCGGACTGACACCGCCAGACTCGCCGCCGTTGACAAAGATCGATTCTGGCTCGAGGCTCGCAGGTACAGCTTCGGGATGGAGCGGCTGACCTTCCTTGATCGTCCCGGGCAACGAGATCGTGTTCGAACGCGAGTGGGGCCGGCTCGCCGTGTTCGTCGCCTTGACCTTGTTGGCCAAGTTCGGCAAGCTGCTCGCGCTGGCAGAACGGGCACCAGTCGGGCGCTTTGCCTTCGCCGGCGGCTTCTTGTGGCCGTCTTCGTCGAGCGGGGAGATGGCGCCAGTCGCGGACGAGTCGAGCGAGTGAGAACTGATGCCCCAGGAAGACGGCTCGCTGCTGAGCGAGGACGGTGCGATGCTGCGATTGAGGAGCTGGGAAGGGTCGACGCCGGCAGGGGCCGACCCAAACGTCTCGAACTGATTCGGACTGAGGTACGGGGCGGCCTGATACGGTGAGTTGAAATAGTCGTACAACGAGTGGGCGGTGTCGGGGTGCGAGCCGTACAGCGAGCCGTCCGGACTGCCGACCAGTGCCGACGGCGGCGCAGATCCGCTCAGGAAAGCGGGCAAGCCACTGTCCACGAAGGGCGTCGAAGGCTGCGACGGCTGCGGCGAGACCTGTTGTGGGCGCGCCAAGCTAATCCCGGAGGCGGAAGCCGAGGGAGACGTTCCATTCGCAGCGGCGGCTGCAGCGGACGCAGCGGCGCCGAACGAGAACGGCCGGGCCGCTTGCGCAAGAGTGGTCGCGTTGGTGTACGGACTCGGTGCAGCAGCGGAGGCTCGTCGGGAGGAAGATGCCGAGGAGCCCTTCGCCGAACTCGAAGAAGCCTTGCGACCCTATAGCGATGAAGTCTCGTGTCAGCAGTCGCGCGATTGTGCAAGTAGCTTCGAGAAGGAACTCGAGAGGGAACTAACCGAGATGAACTGCTGCAGATGCTGCTGGGCAGAGCTTTTGCTGCTCGACGTGCTCAGGGTTCGCTCTCGCTTCTCGGCCACCGGTGGCGGAGGCGGCGCCGTGTTTGCAGGGGAAGCCGGCGACTTCGACGTCGGCTCAGACGTAGGATGGGCAGTCGGAGACGGCGTCGAAAGCTGGTGAAGGCTGATGAGCTGATTGAGAGTGTTCTCGATCGCGGCCAAGTTCGGGTCCGGACCCGCGCCGTCGGGACTCGGCGCCGTGCTGGGGAAGGCGAATGCTTGCGGCGTGTTTGCCGATGTGGACGAGCTCGCTCCCGAAGTCCCTGCAGCCAGGCCCTGTGGAGAGGGCAGCTCCAACAAGTTGTGGCTGTCGAAGCGCGCGGCTGCCGAGCCGAAAAGCGCGGCCTGATCCTGGGGCGACAACCCGAGCGAAGTGGCGAGCTCGGCGAGCGCTGCAGAGTTGGCGTCTTGTGCTGTGACGGCGTCGTCGTTGACGCCATTGATCGTAATGGCATCTTGCGTCGCCGTCAAGTGCGAATCGAGCGGACTGCCGTCCTGTTCGAGAATGGGAGAAGGGAGGGACGAATCGTTGAAGAAGCGCGAAAAGTTGGCGACAGCGTTGGTCGAGTCGATCGCCGGGGGCGCTGCCGAGACACGGAAATCAGGTGCGCGCGAGCGAGATCGCGACTGCCCACGCCAGTCCATCATGTCGGGGGCACGCGAACGCGACCGGGATTTCGAAAGAGCGCGCCAATCCATGACATCGCTGTAGAAAGATTATACGAGTCAGTGGAACTGCGGGTGAACATAAGGGTGCGCGATACTCGCAGCGTACTCGTGCTGGTCCTCAGATTCGGGTGTGGCGCTCGCGCTCTTGCTGAGGTTCTCGCCGCGGCCCCTTCGTCGCCTCCCGCGCTCTTCCTCCTCGTGCTCAAGAACGTTCTGCGCATCAGGCTCAGAGCGACGCGTGTCGTAGCTGTTGAGGCGCTCGCGTTCGCGCTCGCGGGCAGCACGCGCGCGGCCGGACGGCGCACCGACGCTCTCGAGAGGCTGGACCGTATCGCGGCCTTCCTCCTCCTCGGCGCGACGAGCTTCCGTACCGGGACTCGGAGCGTTGCTCGAAGGCGCAGAGACGTTGGTCGGGATCGCTACCGAACGTTGCTGAGCGAGCTCGGCGAAAGTCGGGATTGCCAGCGGTCCGGGAGTCGACTGAACCGAGCCGGAAGCTGAGCCTGCTGCAGACGATGCGGACCCGCCATCCTCCTTGCGCTTCTTGAGCGTCATACTCATCAAGCGCCACGTGAGGTTCTCCATCCTGGCGCCATTGGGCATCGTGTTTTTCGCCTTGTGGAACATGCGCCACACCTGTGCCGCGATCGGATCCTTGCGCGAGAGAGCTTCGGCAGTCTCTTCATCCAGGATGGTCGAGCCGGCCGGCGAGGAGGAATCGGCAGCTGGGGAAGCGGCGTACCCCGTCGCCTTTACTGCAGCCGAGGAGCTTCCGACGCTGCCTCCACCTGCCGCAGGGCTTTGTCCAACGCTGCCCGTACCCGCGCTGCCGCTTGCAGCTGGACTCGACCCCTTGGTGCTGCCTGGCGGGGGAAAGTAGACGCTCTCGCTCAGGACGTCGGTCAGAAGGCGCGGGCTCGGAAGCGCGCCCGGCTCCAACCGAGGCGTCGGCGCGCCGCCGTAACCGCCAACGCCGTACGCGTCATGAGGCCGGCTCGAAGAGACGTGTCGTCCGTCCAGTATCGCGCCCGAAGTCGAAGGGAGCGCGGGATGGCCGGCGCTGGTCGGACTGACAGACGCGATGGCCGCCGCCGCCGCCGACGCGAATCCGCCCGCGGATGAGAATCGATCGAGATCCTGCTCGAGCGAGGAAAAGTCATAGTCGACGACGGGAGGCTGAGGCGACTGCTGTCGGGACGAGACGGCGGAAGCGGTGTTGGAAGAGAGGCCGAGAGCGGAAGGTCGTTGAGGCATGTTGGTGTATTGGTACAACGGAGACGGCGAGACGGCAGCACTAGTCGAGGCAGAGCTCACCGTCGTGTCGATTCGGGCAGGAGGCATCGCCGGCAACGGACGTTGATGGGTCGCCGGCAGCGATGCGTTCAGCAGCGAGCTCGAGGACGACGAGGTTGCAAACTCGTTGTTCGGCGTGGCGGCGGGTGAAGCGAGCGGAGATCCTTGCTGACTGTTCCTTGCGCTGCGCGCTCGCGGCACTCCCTGCGAGCTGCTCGGTCCCTTGGCGACGCCGCGGAGGACCGACTTGCCCTTGGGTCCGGACGGGGAGCGGAAGTGGGTCGACCCCGACACTGCTGGAGAAGCTGCCGAGGAAGAGGAGGCGGAGCCGTTGAGAAGGTGCGACTGGGCGGCGTAGTAGTCGGCAGCGGCGTTGGACGGGCCGGCCGGCGACGTCGCAGACGCGTACGCGGCTAGGCGAGCCTGCATGTCGAGGCTGGCATGGAGCGCGTATAATCCCGGATCGGCAACCGGAGACGCTGCCTGACCGAGCTGGTGTAGGGATTGCAGCGGAGCGGGAACGGCGGCGGCGGCGGCGTTACGCGGTGGAACTGGCGCAAAGAGGGGAGGGAATCCGGGAACCGTGACCGGCGTCGTCGTGCCAGAGTACCCCTGCTGCGCGAGATTGGCCGCCTGGATCCACTCGTTTGGCAATTGCGCACCGCCGTAGAACGGCGTCGACGTGAGCGGAGCTGGCGGGAGTTGCGCTTGCGGCACGGGATGGACCGGGAACGAAGTTGCGAACGGGCTCGCGGGCTGCGACGCGCCCGAAGTGGGTGGCATCACGAACGGGTGACCTGCCGCGGCTGCGGCGATCGCCGCTGCCTGAAGTGCGGCTGCCTGGTCAGCGTGGAACGCGAGGGCCTGCTGATGGGCGTGCCAGGCAGCCGCGAACTGTTCGAGGCCATCCGGGGTCGGCGGATTCGGGTCCATCGATCCTGGCTTGGTCGCCGGAGACGAGTCGTTGCCGGGCGCAGGCGGGGACGTGGGCGCCGATGTGAGTGCGGACTCTGTCGGTCCGTACGGCGAAGGGGCGTCGGACGACTGGCGGGGCGAACCGGTCGAAGCGGTCGACGCAGATGGGGTCGACGCAGCGTGCGCTCTGAGTGCTTCACCGTCTGCCGCTACTTCTCCCGCCCTGTGCGAGTCGGCAGCGGGTCGATTCGACCGAGCGGAGGCGGAGGCGGAGGCGGCTGCAGGTGCCGCTTGACCGGCTTCGACGAGGGAGTGGTACGCCGACTCGTCTATAAAGTCGCTGAAACAAACCTCGTCGCTGTCTGTCCCCGCCGTCGCTAGCATAGAGCAGCGTGAATCGCCTGGCGGAGGAGCGTGAACGCGAGGCTTTCCCGCTGTCGGTGCGCACCAAAGGTCAGCGGTTCCAGGCCGGGACGATTTGCTTCGGTAGGCTGCTCACTGTGAACTGTAGCTCTCGTCACTCGCGCGTCGTCGGTCACAGCGCTCGTTGCTCGCTCGCTCTTTTGGCGGGCAACCGGCTGAATGCGGCCAGTCGGCCTCGTCGCCGATCGCGGTTCAACTGCTGAGCTCTCTCACGATCTCACCGCTTGTGCAAGTCCGACTGGAGCTTCTTGGTCTGTGGGCTGTCTGTGGTGCTTTGCTCGCTTTGCTTGCCCGAAAGCGAGACCGCCAGAAGGTGTCTGCAGACTCTGCTGCGGACGTTCGATCGATCGCTTGACTCGCCTTTTTTTCCACAGGGACCGGCAGCTCCATAGCGGCCGAGCGTTGGACCAAGGATACAGATCGGTGTTATATGTAGAGGACGTTATGCACTGCCCGTAACTGCTCTCCGCTGACAAAGCCGGTTGAGCTTATTTTGGACTAAGCTTGATCCTGATCAATTAGAGCTCGTCCACCTCCGTCCAAGCTTGCGAACAATGTGAGAAGGCAACGTATGCATGTATGAGCGCTCAGCGTTGTTGCAATCCCGACAAATGTCTGCACATCAAGGAGCGCCGACTCGGTATCAAGGTCTTCCGCTCCAGCGGTTCTTGACCTGCTCCGCCTCGACGGCCTCAGTCTCGCTCAAGCTGGCCTTGTTGGCAGTGCGCAACCGCGAGATGGCCAAGTTGGGACGCCAGAAGCGCACGAGAAGGTCATCTCCGGCGGATACGAGCTGTGCGGATAAATGATACGTCAGAAGACGTGTCCCGGGGTCGTGACAGATAAGAGAGACGACACGCCCGTGGCTTACCGAATCAGCGGCCCAGTCCAGCTGTCCGACTTCGAGCTCGTGCCCCCTCAGGCTGACTGCCTCCTGCCCGCCGCCGCTCCCCTCGGTATCCCAGACCAAGATCTCGCCGCCCGACGTACCGCTCGCGAGAAAGCGCGAACACGGCGAAATGGCGCAGCGGATGTAGAAGGAGCCGTGCTGGACCGTCGAAGGGGTGAAGGTGGTGAGGGGAGCGGCGTGGGTCAGGTTGAGCGGGTCGAGCGCGACGATACTGTCGGTGAGAAAAAGGAGTCAGGATGCGTGCGTGAGAAGGTCATGTGGTTCAGATCCTTTCGGTCGTCCAGCTGTATAGGGGCACCGCACACGTACCTCGCGTCGGTAGACAGCGCATACAGTTTGCGACCGTCCGGCGCCAGCCTCAGACTGGAAATACCGTGCGGTCGAGTCGTTTCGGTGTTCATCACAGCGTCTTCGTTCGTCTCGTAGGTTGCCGGGTTGACGCGGCGACTGTGTGACCGCCGGAGATCCCAGATCTTGACGACACTGCAGGTTTACCCCCTCGCCATTAGTCAGCGAGACTATCGACTAGCGCGGCGAGCGATTCGCTGAGACTCACCCATCGGAAGAACCGGAAGTTGCGAGCAGATGCTCCTGGTGTTGCAGATGAACAACGCTGGTCACGCTCGTAGGTGCGCGCTGCAGTTTCACAAGATGTCAGTCTTCGTCATCAGTGCTCTGCGAGGAACGTCCGCAAAAGCGAACGCACGCCTTTTCCGGTTTTGTGTTTCGCGGGGGCATGCGCGTTCTTGATCTGATTCACCACGCCGACCGCTTGACCTTCGCCAGGAAGGACGCCTGCGTAGCCGCTGATACGCCGATCCCAGACGCGTGCTGTTCCGTCGCGCGAGGCGGTCGCGAGCAGGCCTGAGCGGAGGCGACGAAACGAAAAATGACGTGAGTCGATGCTCAGGAGGGCGGATCGGACACAGAGGCAAGCTTACTTGGGTTGAAGGGATCCCACGAAACATTCCTGACCGACGAGCCGTGGCCGCGCAAGACTCCGACGCAAGTCTGGGTGGTCGAGTCCCACAGACGGACGGTGCTGTCGCCGCTTGCCGTTGCCTGCGCCGGAGAATCGTATCAGCCTGTGGGTCGCGTCACAGAAAGAGCACACGAAGTCGTACCAGCACGGCATCGTCGTGACTCCACACGACATCCCAAATTGCGTTGTCGTGAGCCGGGAACGCCCGTCGAGTCGGACCTGCCATCGTGTCGATCGGTGAGCAGGGTGTGGAGGGTCGAGACTTCGGCAGGAGATTGCCACATACCCGCGTGGTACTGATTTACTTCGCCATCAAACAGGCTGACCATTCCTTCCTCGTCGCCGACCGCGACGATTTTTTTGCCGCCGTTTTTCGCGGCTGTTTACTCGGGTGCGGAAAAGTCAGCAAGAGCAGCCCCGTGTTTTACACCTTCTTGCGGGCTCACCATTCGTGTATGCGAGCGCAAATGGAGGTGCCCAAGATCGGTGGTCCATTTGCGATGGGATCCGGGCGACGTCGACCTCGTTGCTCGAGACGAACGTTTCGAGCCACGGCTTCAAAGACACTGTAGAGGAGATTCCGGGGTCAGCGCTGAGACCGATCATGACTGTCGAGCTAGACACGCAAGCTGACCTTGACTTGGACGCGTTCTCAGGCCGAGATCGCGACGGCGCATCAACTCGTAGCAGCTGAACTGCTCGCCCGCCAAAGGACGAGTCGCCGGCAACGACGGCGCACGGCGCATGGCGGAGGTATCGAAAGCCGCGGCGAGCCAAGGGTCCTCGACCGATACATCCTCCAAATCTTGCGCGGCCTCCTCGGAGCGAGTCGGTGAGGTCGGGCTGAATTTCCTGCGCTTTTGGCGCGGCACGGTGCTGCTCTCGGCGTCGGACGACGCGTCCTCGTCCATCAAGTCGGAGCGATCCGCGTTGCCATCGTACGGACGGAGGGGCGAAGTCGCAAAAGCACTCGAGGGCGCGCCTGGACGCGTAGACCCCGCGCCATCGCTGCGAACGGCGGAGAGCGGTGAGGACGAAGTCGACGCGACGGGAGAGGCAGGGCGCGCCGCGAAGGCGTCGGCGATGCTGGTTTGGCGGTACGAGGCCGGTCGCCTTGACCGACCGGCGGTCTTGGGCTTGTTGACTGAGGCGGAACTGGGCGGAGTCGCGAGGTTGGTGAGGTCGTGGAGCGGCCTCGCGGGCGCTTGTCTGCCTGTCATGTTGGGAACGGCGCGTGCAAGTGTGCTAGTCGGATGCGATGGCTCAATACAAACAAGCGCCGAGTGATGCGAGTGAGAGAGGGAGCGAGCGTTCGTCGCGCAAGCTGGCGGACGAGGCGCGACCTGACGTGACAAACAAAAAACACGCCGAGAAAATGCCAAATCCTGGCCTCCTGGTGAGGTTCTACACGAGCTATGCTCCGTTCCAAAGAGAATAGACCCCGTCAGTCTACACCTTGTCGCGGACGCGTCTTTACACCGGAGAGAAAAAGTTTTCGCTCCCGCAATCACGCGCATCTCGTTCTGAACATGCATGTTACATCTCCGCAGCAGGAATGTCAACCACGTATAGAGGCCCGCGTCACATGCGATATGTCCAGGAGACACATCTCGGTCCGACCTCGGAACGCGACTTGGACGACTTTGCCGCGTCCGAGATCGGGCACGTCCTGCCGCTTCAAGTCGAGGGGCGTCTGCGCCTCGCGGACGTTGCGCAAATCCCACAGCCTGCGAGGAGACGAGAGTCGACATCCGGCTCCAATAGGGGTTAGTCAGAGGAATGCGGGCTTACTTGACGCCCTGGGCATGATCTGGAAAGGCAAAGATCGTGTCGCACTGGTCGCCTCGAATGTACCGACCCATGTTGGTCGACACCAAAGCTCCCTTGGACGATCGGTGCGCTGTGGGTGGGGTGTCAGCGTCACAGGCGGAGAGGGGGCAGGGCGACACAGGCAAAACAGAAAACCTACGAGCAAGGTCGTATCCAAAGGTGAGGATGGCCGGTGAGGTCGCGGGCCGCCGCACATCATAGACCGCGAACTGATCACGCGAAGACGCCATACGGGCGAGCACAAGGTGCGGATCGCTCGATCTGCATGGGGCGAGATGTCGATCAGTCAAAATTCCCTCGAGACGACTCGAGTTCACGCACAAAGGCTGGACCGTCATGACGGGATCGTGCAGCAAAGCCTGCCAGGTCGAATTCAAGTGCTCGAGATCGTAACCCTTGAGCTGATTGACACGAGAATAAGTCAGCGCCCGTGTCTTACAGCGCCGCGATGGAAGAACTGCCCGTACCCGCTTGTCCTTGCCGCTCGAAACCAGCCAGTTTCGTTCAGGCATGTGGGCGAGACTGGTGATCATCGAGCTGTGATCTGAGCGAATCTCTTCGGCAGTGTACTCTTGCGTTGCTCGAGACCGAGACCAGATGTAGATCCTGTGGTGCATGAGAAGGTGAGCGAGTTAAGTGAAAGCAGTGTCAGAGGGACAATCGGGCTTACTTCTTGTCCTCGCCACCGGTCACGAAGCGAAGACGTCCAGAGCCAGGAAGTGTCGCGAGAGCAGTCACGCCTCCAGACTTGTGCGGTCGCAGATCGACCTTTCTCTCGACCAGGCGCGAGCCGTTCTGCATTGCGGAAATCGGATGAGTCGCGCATCTCTTCGCAAGGCCGGGAAACTCGGGAGACGAACCGCTGCGGGTTCGCGCTTGTACAAGACGACCTGATTCGGCGGCTGGGCCAGCATCTTGCCCTCACGCGCACCCAGATACCCAACAACGAGGGTATCCTTCGCGTCGGACCAGGCGAAGTCGTCGACGCGATACGTATCGTTGCTGGACGAGTGCAGTTTGTGAATCGAAGTGGACAGGGACAGCGGGCTCGGCGTGAACTCGACGATGTCGCCGATGTGCGAGACTGCGAGGTAAGATGAGCCGGTGTCGACCATGTGCCGGAGCTTGTTGGACCGTCCGTCAAACCCTGCGGATCGCAAATACGTCAACAGGCGATCCAGGCTTCAGCCTGAATGAAGGACCACTCACCGTGCAGAAGGGACTGGGATCCACCCGTCAGGAGGATGCGCGCATCCGAAGTACCGAGACCAGTTCCGAGCGGAGGTCCAGCCTTGACTGCGGCGGCTTTGGCCTTCTCCTGCTGCTTGCGTTTCTGCGTCTCGGCCGCCGCTGCCTCCGCAGCCGCAGCAGCCACCCTCGCAGCTTTGCCGTTCGTGCCGCTCTTGTCGCGCTTTGTCGTATCCTTGCTCGACGAGGCGACGTCGCTGGCGAAGACGATCGGCTCGTCGTCGTCGTCGGACCTTGGAGACGGACCTCGTCCCGAGCCTCCCGCCAAAGCGAGCTGGGCGGCAACCTCTTGCTGCACCAATCTCCGCAGCTCTTCTGCCGTGTAGCTCTGCGTGCCCGCACCCGACCCAGCTTCCGCTGCCGTCGTGGTGGACTGCGACGCCGTCTCGGGCGCGGCTACTGGCTCGCCGGCGCTACGCTTCTTGCGCCGCTGGGGTTGGACAGCCTCTTCGTCGGCTCGACGTTTCCCGAGCGATGCGGCGCTCTGTCTAGGACCCGGTCGAAATGACGTGCTGGGCAACGGACGGCGCTCCACTTCAGGCGACACCGAGGTATGCGCAGAGTCGGAGTCGTTGTTTCCGGTAGCGACAGGAGCGACCGGAGATTGCTGACGCACGGGAGCGGGAGCCGCAGGAGGGCTCGAAGAGGCGATACGGTCGCTGTCGGTGCCTGCTTCTGTGCGGCGAGAGGTCAATGGCGCCGCAGGGGAAGACTCGGCCGACGTCGTGGGCTGAGACGGGCCCGCGACGGGCTCTTGCATCCGCGTGAGGGCAGGATGAGGCTGGAATTGCGAGAAAGGTCGGGCTGCCGAAGGTCCCGCCAACGAAGCCGCTCTGACGGTCGGCGGCGCCGCGAGTGCGGGTGGGATCACCGCTGGACGTTTCGGAGGCGAGAACGGCGGTTGCTGGACCAGCAAGGGTGACGGTTCTCCACGCACGTAATACGCCACCGCGAGTTGATCCGAATGGACGAGGTAGCCGTCCGAGGCGCCGCCCATCGTCTTGCTCGGCCGAGGGACGATGATAAAAGTCCGGGAGAAGGACCGCACCGTCTTTTCCAAAAACTCTTCGAACTGCCCGACGACGTGCAGGACGATCGGCGCTCGAGTCTTGGACTTGACATGCAGCTCGGGTACGGTCCGTGCCGTGAACGTGAGGCGGTCGACATTGTGGGAGACGGCAGGAAGAGTCCGGATCGTGTTGGTGATGGCTACCGGCGTCGACGCGACCTTGTTGCGCGCCGCGAGCCATTGCGGAGAGAAGTTGACAGGAGGTGAAAGGAGGCGGGCCGGCAAGTGGTCGTTGATCTTGATGGAGAAGAGCGCATTCGGCGTGTAGAAGGATTCGAGAGAGGAGCGGGATTCGTCAAATCGGCGGAAGTACCTGACTCGGCCAAGCCGGTAGTCAGCATAAGCTGCAATCAGCGGAGAACCACGCGCAGAACTCACTCGGTGATGAAGGACGTGACTGCGCTATAAGTCTCCTTCGAGTCGGCTCGGCTCTCGGCCAAAGCCTGCAGCGGGAAACGAGCGGCATCCGGCGCAGGCGGCGGCGTCGCCAGCTCGTCCACATCCTCGTCCTCATAATTTGCCTCGCTATCGACACGCATCGCAGTGTCGGTCGATTGGATCGCTATGCCGCCGGAGTTTGCGGTGTGAGACGGCGCTGGTGCTGCTGCAGCAGCAAGCGGTTCGGCCGGTCGTTCGCCCACAAGTATGGCCGGCTTGACGTCCTCCATCTCGTCCGTATCTGCTGCCGGCTCGCTCGAGTGTCCTAGTCGCGCACTGCCGGCCACCGCATCGCGTTCCTCCACCACCTCCGCCGTCGACGACGCTTCCTCCTCTGCCCCCTCAACTGCCGCTACGTCGTCCTGCATATACTCGACAACAACCTCGTCGCCTTCGATCCGACTGCTCAACACAACCTTGTCGCCGTCGGCGCCGAGCCGTTTGACTTGCGCGATCAAGAAGAGCCGGCGCTGCTTGACTGCGTCTGCCGAGGGGCCGCGAGCAGTCTCGGGCAGCGGAGCGCGGAAGCGCGCGACTCCGAGGTCGTCGAATACATTGCTATTCGTGTCGATGCCGGAAGGAGGGACGTCGATGGACGTCGGTGTCGGGCGACTTTCGGGTTCGGGAAGATTGTCTGCTGGTCTCTGCGGAGGCGGAGCGGCGTCCGGACCATCACCCTGCCGTTTGTCCGGCAAGCGGTACCGGTCGATAACCTCTGGAGGGATCGACACGCGGAGCTTGACGGCAGTCGTGTGAAACCGAGGCTCGATCGACCACTCCTCGATCCGCATCCGGCCGTGGTCTCGCCACAGCTGATCTCCGAGTTCTTCGATGAGCTCGCGTTGCGGCAGTGAGCGAAGAGGTCGGACGTATTCGTACATGAACTGGTACGTTGGTCGCCAGATGCGGTCATCCGGCGGGGAGAACGTCCCGAGACCGATCGTCGGGATGACTTTGCCCTCAAAGACCAGTTTTGGCGGAACGATGCGGCTGAGGCCACGAATAAAGCATAGACTGTCAGCAAAGTCAAGCTGCCGTATAACAGGTCGGTCACTCACCTTGGTGAAGGGTCTCTGGGTCCGTGACGAGGACCTCCTCGAGCGGGAGGCCCTGCGTCCTGCCGAAGCACATTCGAAGGCGCCTTTTGCGGACTCGGACTCGGCTCCGGCTTGACATCGGACTCGGCTTGCGTTGATGAAAGATCGGGGGTTTGCGGGACGCGGAAGAGACCCGGCGGGACCGGTGGTGCCTCTCCTCCCGACATCCGCCTCGAGTTGCGTTCGGCCGCCGTTTCCGCAAACGTGACCTTCATGCCCCGACTCGATCCCGCTTCCGCCGCCCCGATCTCCTCTGCCGGCGGAGCAGACACCCACTCTATCTGCTTCCCGTCCAGCGCCTCGTACGCGGCGAGGGCTTCCGCCGCCTCAGCGAAGGCGATGTGCGCAAAAGTGTGGGTCGGCTTTGGCGATTTGAGCGAGACGCGGGTCACGGTTCCGTAGGGCGAGAAGGTGGCGCGCAGGTCTTGTTCGGTCGTGTACGAAGGCAAGCCGGTGACGAAGAGTGTGCAGCGCGGATTGGCCGGGACTGGAATCGGAGTCGGCACCGAGTTGGATCCTCCGCTTGCTGCCGAGCTCGGCGGCCGGCTCGGGTACGCCTCGACCCGTCCGGGCATGGGAGACTTGCCCTTGTCTGCATTCCCGGCAGCGGCAACGGCGGCGCGACTGCCCCAGCCGGCGTCGCGAGTCGGAAGCCCCGTGAAACCGTTCGTGTCGGATGATGCGCTCGACGAGCTGGCCCAGCCTCCGGCCACGTAGCGCTTCTTGGGCTGGCCTCGCACAGCAGCCTGTCTCGAGTGATTGGGCGTGCCAGGACCGGCAGTCGGAGCCTGTGTGCGGTTGAGGTGCGTTCTGGGACCGGTCGGGACTTGGGAGAGAGGGAAGATGGTCGGCGGCGCGGTCGGTCGGCGGTTGGACAAGCTCGCTTCGGAGGGTTGCTGGTCTTCACTGCGCGGCCTGCTGGCTTGCCCGGGTCGGTTCAGGTTGATTATCGGCCTCGATGAGGACGAGGGAGCGACGAACGGCGGACGGCGTCCTCTGCCGGGACTGCTCATCGTACAGGCGCCCGATTGGCCGGTCGAGGGCTGGGCTGGGCTACAGTTCCTTCGTTGTGTAGCCTGTACAAAGCTCCAGCTGGAACAGAGTGCGAGCTTGACTGCGATGAGAGAGCGAGAGAGCGAGAGACGCGACTTTTTCTCGCCTCCATCAGCCGTCTACAGCGTACAGAGCTTGGCAGGATCTCTCGAGGGATACAGATAAAGAAAGTATAGACGCGCCCGACATGGTCAGTCCCATTGTCTCCGCTTAGGTGCTCGTCGTCGTGTTCACACGTGCATCTCTCGCTCTCCTCTCTACGCACTCACCCGCGGCGAGAGATCATGCAGAACTTGCAGCTCAACATGGTCACGGCCGTCATCCTGATCGACAACGAGTCGAACCGGATAATGGCCAAATACTTCCACCCCGAGCACGCCGACCCCAAGAACCCGTCGTCGCACGGCAAGCAACCCTTTGCGACCCTCAAGGAGCAGCGCGCCTTCGAGGCCGCCATCTGGGAAAAGACGCGGAAACAGACTGGTACGCGTGTCCCGTCGCACCTTGCGCGTTGAGAGAAGAGAGTAACCCCCCGTTGACCCCCACCACCACCTGTGCCCAGGCGACATCCTCCTGTACGACAACAGCCTCGTCCTGTACAAGCAGGCCGTCGACTTGACCTTTTACGTCATCGGTCCCGCCGGCGAGAACGAGCTCATGCTCTCGTCCGTCCTCGGCGCGTTCTACGACGCCGTCGCCCTCCTCCTCCGGCATCAGGTCGAGAAGCGCGCCATCCTCGAGAACCTCGACCTCGTCGTCCTCGCCCTCGACGAGACCATCGACAATGGGTCCGTTCCCTGATTTTCGCGTTTTGGATGTTTCGCCCCGGTGCTGACGCGCAACTCGTGCCCAACGCGTTTAGAATCGTCCTCGAAACCGACCCGATTGCGATCGCGTCGCGCGTCTCGCGACCACGACCGGACGCCACGGTCAACCTCGCCGATATCCAATTGAACGAGCAGAGTATCATGCAGGTACGATCTGCCGGGGAGGTTCTCCGCTGCAGTCGTGCGCTTTTCTGACCCCGGTCCGGGCTCCCCTTTTCTGAAATTTCGCAGGCGTTCACTACGGTCCGAGACAAGATCGGCCAGCGCATCCTGCAGGGCTGATCGCCCGATCTTACTTGGCCGATGCGTTCGACCATCACCATACCCATCCGTTCTTTCCCCGGCGGGACTTTTGACCGGGCTCTTCCGCTCGTGGGTTCTGTGTAGATGTTGCGCTCCTGTATGTATGTTTTACCTCCAACTGAGGAGCAGTCGGAATGCGCTGTTGTGGACATCAAACACTGTTGGCGAGCACGACTTGCAACGACTTGTGTTGACTTAAGAAGTTCTAGTATTGCCCTCCGGCTGGCTACAGAGAAGGGTGCGTTCGATAGGTTACAGTGGGGGGAAAGAAGCGTGTATGATAGAAAGAATGGCCCAGGCGGCCAGATAAAGGTGAGAAAGAGCGAAAGAGGGTACAAGGTGGCGGAAGGAATTAAAAGTTAACGACTTGTGGTGCAGAAGCGACCCATCGCGCAGGCTTTGCGTTCAAGTTCTGAGTTTGATTAGGAAGGGCGAAAGAGAAGAACGGGGCTTATTCGCAGCGGCCGTTGCCACTGGCGTCGAACCGCCAACCCCGGAAGCACGACCCTGTCGACGAACGGAAGGCGTCAAATTCGGTTCGGTCGGGTGCTGGGCGATCGTACAACTCACCGACGATGCACTTCGAGTCAGCACACTGCACGTTGAGTGCGCCCGGGATGGCGAGGCAGTCCTGACCGGGGCCGTACGGGCCGGGGCAGCCTCCGCAAGCCGTGAGGCTGTTGGTCGTGTCGACGCATTCGAACCCACCTTCAGGAGAGAGCCCCGCCGAGTCAGTCTCGGGCGCGTGCTGACTCGAAGGAATAATAAGAGACGGGAACTCACCACTCGCGAGAGGGCAGGCAGTCTCGCCTTCGGGGCAGCTCACGTGCGACTCCTCGGACGGAGCCGGAGCGTAAACCTGCTGACCGGCGACGTGGCTGCGCTTGCCAAACTCGCGGGCCGTACGGTCATGGCGACGCGAGCGCGACCGCGCACGCTGGGAGGCGCCGAGAGCGCAGACGCCGTTGCTGTTGACCACGTACGGCGCAACGCAGTTGCAGGTGAAGGTGCCGTCGCCGTTCGACGTCAAGGTGTTCGGAGAAGGGCACGAGTTGACCGGCAGGCACTTGCCAGTCGCTCCGTCGGCATAGAATCCGCTGTTGCAAACGCAGATGCACTTGCCGGATCCGCAAGACGGGGAGGCATTCGGGTCGGAGCACTGGCGGACATCAGGGCGAAGTCAGCAGGACGAAAACACGGAGCGATACAGACTTTTGTTACGCGTACAGCGGGGCAAGCCTGTTCGGAGCCGCCAATGGTGATGATGGGGTCGATCGCAAGAGCGTTGACGCAGGCGCAGACGCGCACGAGGCCCAAGAGGTTGGTCTTGACGCCGACCGTCGCATCTTGACCGCAGCCTGATAGACAAGTGGCGGGAGCGATCAGCGCGCGAATCACAGTCATGGTCTCGACCCTGCGTGCTCACCTGCACCCGGGTCGAAGAGGTTGATGATGGCGTCGACGGTGACCAAAGCACCCTGTGAAGAGATCTCGACGTTAGTGAATCCAACCGCAGGCGATTTGTCGTCGGTGTCCGACGTACGGGCTGCAGGAGACCGATGTTGAGGAAAGGAATTTTGATCAACTGGGCCGAAGCGGTGGCGGCCAGGAGAGGGAGAACGGCGGCGGCGCGAGCAAAGAGCATGGTGGGGACGAGTTATAAGAGGGAGGAAATTGGAAGAGCTTGGGGAACGGATCGAGGGAGTAAGGACTGTGTGTTGTGAAGGAATGTGTGTGTGCTCCGAAGACTCGGTAGGCAGGGAGCGAGTGAGAGACGACGAGCGAGTGATGAAGGAGGAAGAGAGAAGCGATTCCATCTCCTCGAGGTCGTGCAGCCGCAAGCCGAGACGAACCACCCCCATTCCGCGGAAAGATCGTCGCTACAGGGCAGCAAACAAGCTTCCAAGCATCAGCTGATGCCCGGGAGAAGTAGCGGTTGGAAGCCGAGCAGGGCACCAAGTTGCGAGCGGATAACCGAAGCGTGTCTCTGGAAACGAGCCATACTCCAAGCGGTGGGAAGAGGCACTGAACCTTGCAGGCTCCGGGGCACAGGTTTCCGTGCATGCCGCGGTCGTGCGTCGCTTGATCTTCGGGAGCAAGGAACAGGTCGAAGGAGAAGAAGCGGGAGATTTCCAAGGCCGGCGTCGCTTCATCATTTTCATCAACTTGGCGGCCAATCAGAGCGTCCCACCCTGTCTCACCACTCAAGGCAATTTTCGGCCGAACTTTGTGAGCTTGTCCGGCTCTCACCCGGTGAGCTTCCTGCTCTTCCTCATCATCCGCAGCGTGCAGGCGAGTCCATGCCGCGCCTACGCCCCCTCCGACATATTGCCCGTGCTCCGGAGCGTTTCCACTGACGAATCACAACTTGAGGAATGTCCGGTCGATGTGCCGAGACGCCGCGCAGCCTGGGGCATCATGGCTGACATGGCGACGTAGAGGGTACAGCGCATACGTAGGCGCGGAAGATCGGCTTTGGGGCTCGGAGTGCAGCGTCGGAGAAGAGCGGACCTGAGAAGTGGCGACAGGAGCACACTCCGCCGCTTTGGGAAATGGGTCCGCCGAACTTTTTATTTGCCACTGCGTGCTTCAGGGACCCAATGTACAGTCTTGAGTCTTGTCGGAGAGATTGCCGTGCCGGCCGACAGATGTACAGTAGCGCGGTGCATGCAAATGTCCGAGCGGGAATCCTGTAGCCGAGTCGAGCAGACGGAGTGGAAAAGCTCCGACCATGCGATTTCTTCCACCGCTGGGCAAAGGCTCCCGTAGCTCAGCTCCCCGTAGAGAGCGACACATTCAGTGCAAAGGCGCTTGGATACCGGACCAGTGGAAAGCGGAACGGAATCTATGAAATTACCCGAAAACTCGAGATAAACGAGCACACTACTTTTTCTGCAAACGCTCCCAAGCCGAGCGCTTGAGGACCATCGTCCGCTCCGACAATTTGAGCGGCCAGATCGGGTCGACAATCGACTTGGTCGAGCGAGCGGCAGCGGGGTTGGGCGAGATCTCGAGGTCCGATCCCTTCGGCACGAGTTCCCATCCATTGCGCTCGAGCGTGCGGCGCAATGAAGTCTGAACCGTGGGCCGGATGGAAAAGACGACTTGTTGAGCGGGTTCAGGCTCGTCCGCCAACATCGAGGTCGAGAAGGCTACCTCTGCGACGTGCTGCAGGAGGTCGTCTTCGATGCCGGCCGGACGGAATGAGAGGGACGTGCCAAAGCGACGCAGGTGCAAGGTCCCTTCCGGAAGGGTGGATGCCGGGTCGAGCGTGAAGGACTTGGGTGCCGAACCGGACGAAGGAGTCGGCGGCGTGACGGAGACGGACGGCGCATCCGCTCCCTTCTCGCCTGACCGGGAGCGCAAGGAAGAGTGCGTGGCGTCACCGGCGGTGGCAGAGGTTGATGCGGACTCTGGAGTGAGGGTCGAGTCGGAAGACTCGGCCTTCTTGTCGTCGCCCGTCGAGGCGTCCATCTGATCGACGACCGACTCGAGCGGCTGGCCTGGTTTGCGGCCGTCGAGACCGACGGCACCGAGCATACGGTTGTCAAATTCGAGAACCCAGAACCCGTGACGCTGGCGCGGGGTGTCGCCCTTCTTGGGCGCCGCCTCCTTGCCGATCTCGTGAGCGCCCCCCTGGTTCTCGACGCCGTAATAGTTTTGGATGTCGCGCATGTCTTCCTCGCCGATCGCGCGGCGCATCTCTGCTTCGAAGAGGTTGCGGTGCCGCCATTCAAAGACGGCGAGGATGGCAATGATCGGAGCGACGATGACTGGCAAGAGGGTGATGACCTCCCAGATAGGGTTGAGGGGCGCCCTTCCGGCGTCGACGACCTTCGGGTTTTCGGGCCACAAATAGTTGTGTACCGGGATGGGGTACCCGCTGGTAAACCGGAGGATGAGGAAGTGGGTCATGGCGAGCCAGGCGATGAGCGAGACGGGCTTGAAGAGTGCCGCCTGGTTCGCGAGCGACGACGGTTCCATGACGACTGCGCCGACGAGGTAGCGCACGAGCTTGAGATCTGTCTTTGCGTCGAACGGGCGAATCACGGCTGGCGGCGGAGGCGGACCGTCCAGGTCGGCGGCGGGATCATTCGGTGGCGGTTGGCGTCCCGTGAAGGCGTCCATAGGGTCCGCTATGGGTTTGTTCAAGATCTCTGGCATCGGCATGGTGTTTCGCTGTTTGCTCCGGGGTGTGTGAAGAGCAGGAAGGCGAGAGGCAAGTCGGACCCATTTCACACGACAAGTGCGTCGATCACTTTTTTGCGCCGCGCGGCTGCGCGCTCGCCGGCCAACACGTGCGCTCAAATTGTCCCTTTTTGTATTCGCCATTACAGGTTTGCAATTGCCAGCATTACTCGCGACCTTTGCACAGCCGCATCTCCGAGACGCACACCCCGTTGCACAGCGTATACACACGAAACACGAGATGCTGTTCGACACGCCGTTACTCGACAACCCCAAACCGTCGGCCTCGGCGTCGAAGCAAGATGCTACAGCGGGCCACAAACGGCGGAGAAGCTCAGTCGGCGATCACGGTGCTGCTGCTGCGCCTCAGCCGGCGGCGACGGAGGCTCCAGGGATGAGCTTTGACGTCAACAGGCTCTTGCAAAAGATGCAGGATCAGGCACCGAAAGCAAAGAGCGGCAAGGGACCCCCCGCTGGCACTCAGCCGAAGCAGAAGCAGCAGCCGCAGGACGGGCCGTCGAAGAAGCGTCAAAGGGAGGACTCGTCGACGAAACCTGCTCCGACTTCTGAGCAGAAGCCGCAAGCTGTGGCTAGTCCGGCGACGCCGGCTGGGGAGGGCAAACGGGCGAAAAAGTCGAAGAAGAAGGCCGCCGCCGCTGCCGTTATGGCTGATTCGCCTGCTCCGCGACCGAGCGAACACCCGACGCCGGTGGCTTCAACTTCGCGGTCTACGACGACGACGCACGAGGCGCGGGAGGTCGTCCGGCATTCGGCGCCGTCGTTGACGGTGGTCGGTTCGACTTTGACTGGATCGACCAAGAAGGGGTCGGTGCAGGACAAGTTGCGCGCGCAGCTCGCCGGAGGCAAGTTCCGGATGCTCAACGAGCAACTCTACACCACCTCGGGCGACGACGCCCACCGTCTGATGAAGGAAGACGGGGCTTTCGACGATGTCAGCTTTTTTTCCCTTGTGCCCTCCAAACAGTTTCTTCCCGCTGTTCTATCAGCTGATCGTCCTCGCACTACGCGCGCAGTATCACATTGGATTCCGCTCACAAGCTGCTACGTGGCCGGTCCACCCGCTCGCCTTGATCGCGCAATCCCTGTTGACCGACCTGCCGCCCAATTCCCTCATTGCCGACTTTGGCTGCGGCGACGCCGCGCTCGCTCGCACTCTCTGCCCGCCCTCGTCGTCGTCGACGCCGCCGAGTACGATCTCGCAACTGCCGCCGATCCCGTCGCTCAAGGTGCCCGCGAAAGCCGCCAAGATGAAGCAGCTCAAAGTCGTCTCGTTCGACCTCGTGAGCCAGTCGAGCTACGTCGTCGAGGCCGAGTGCTCGTCGGTCCCGCTGCCGGGAGGAGTCGCCGGCGGAGAGGTTGTCGACGCGGTGGTGTGCTGTCTGAGCTTGATGGGGACGGATTGGATCCGTATGCTCCGCGAAGCGCGCCGGGTGCTCAAGGAAGGGTGAGTCGCATCCAGGGACGTTCGCAAGGCTCGGGGCTCTGCATGCTGACACCTTTTGCTGCCTGATTTGACAGTGGAGTTCTCAAGATTGCCGAAGTCTCGAGCCGGTTCCCCTCGTTTGACGACTTTGTCAAGCTCGTCAAGGAGCTCGGTTTCTCGCTCGCCAACAGGGTGAGCGCGCACCCAGGGCCTCTCACTTGTACCCCAGCGTCGTCTGACACTCTCCGCCCCCATTGCAGGACGAGTCCAACACGCACTTTGTCTTGTTCGACTTTGTCAAGCAAGCAGGATCCGACGGCTCGGAGCACCCGAACAAGGTGACGGAGCACGACCGGAAAGCGGCGACTCTGCTCAACCCGTGCATCTACAAGCGCCGCTGAGCAATACCTGCGTCTGGGGGCGGCGGGCGGGGAGGTGATGGCCGTCTCGCGGAGGATCCGGAGTCTGGCTGTAGCGGACTTACGAGTCTGGAGAGACTGCTTCCGCTCTCCCTCTCGGCTGGGGTCATAGCGCGGCAACTGCGAATCTTTTCGCTCGATGCATCCAAAATATATCGGAGGGTATAGACGCGTGACCGGGGTCGGGATTCGGGGACGGTGATGCGCGTGGACCCCCGCGCAAAACGGTTCAGTGGGACTCGGTCAGCGGCCCTTCCACGACGCGTGCATTCGACTGCAGTATAGAGACGAGTACCGAGATGAGCACGCGTGCGCTGGACCTGCAGGTAGACTGAAAGGGAAAGAGCAGCGCGCTGATCTTTTCGCTGCCGCGCCTCCCCAGCGACGACATCATCGCCCGCCCCTGCGCCGCCCAACGCGACCCTCCAAGTCCCGCACCCGCACGCAGGTGGACAGCAGTCTGCGTCCAGTCCTCCTGCCCAGCTCGCTCGCTCGGACTCGATGGCCTCGTCGGCGTCGGCCTCGTCCTCACCGCCGCGCCGGGACCCGACGGCCGTCAACCCCGCAACCGCTCGGAGCAGGCAGCAGCGCGCCCGCTCTCGCTCACCGGCACCGGCGACGACGCACTCGCTCTCGGCGCTCCATGCCTCGCCCCCGCTCTCGGCCCCGTCCCCTACCGGATCGGGAGGTAGCGGCGGCGCTCTCCCTTCCCCAGCCAGCAGATCCGGACCACCCGTCTCGGCCGCCGTAGCAGCTGCGTTCGCGACTCGCCCGGCTCCCGTCGTCCCTCCGAGTCCGTCCGTACCCGCTACGCCAGCGTTCAGTCGCCCGACGAGCCCGCACCCGTCGGCTTCTTCAAGGCCAAAGGAGGAACCCTCGAGTCCGGTCAGAAGCCGCGGCGACTCCTCGGACGGCGCGACCCTCAGCCAGAGTGCCAGCCAGGTCGATCTGAACCATATCTTTGAGCGAGGTGAGTCGAGGCCGCCTTTTTTTGCGCCGCGCCTTTTCCGGACGGCGATCTCTGATCTCTTTTCGAGGTGGGGCGGTGCACACGCGAGGCAGATGTCGAGTTCCCGACGACGCACCACATCACCCCGTCAGAAGCCGTCGATGTCGCCGTACCGCCCGTCTTGACCGAAGCCGCCGTCGCGCTCTCGGCAGCCGACGACGACCCGATCGCTTCCCGCGACCTCGCCGCCTTGGTCCTCGACGCCGAGCAGGATGCCCAAGCCAACTCAGGTTGGTCGTCCCCGGTGTTGCCTCCGGGCGTCTCTCTGCACCAGTGGCACCAGCAACAGCAGCAGCAGCAACAGCACCAGCAACAACAGCACCAGCACCACTCGCCGCGCCAACTGTCGCAGACGAGCTACGCCAATTCGAGTCGGTCCCCCGTCCGCGGCATGCGTTCCTTCTCGCCCGATTCGAGCTCGGGCGGCAGGGGCGACGGCCGCGCCGCCAGTCCCGGCAGCTCGTACTTTTCCGCCGGCACGCCGCCGACCTCGACCGGAGGCGGGAGTCCCCCGCCGGCGTCGATGGCGGCCTCGGTGCAGTCGACCGCGACCGCCGCTTTCGGACCTTTCTCGCAGCGCCTCGCCGAGGCACTCGAGAACGAGGCGAGCAAGCTGCCCGTCGGGTTGACAGGCGCTTCCGCTGCCTCGGTCGCCGCCGCCAAGGCTGCTGCTCAGTCCAGCAGCTCGCCCGAGCCGACGAGTCCGCGCTCGGACGCCTCGTCGCCTTCGAGGCGCAGCTCGCAGAATGTCCTGAGCCCGAATCTCCTGCGTCCGTTCCCGACTGGCTCCCCGTCGGCCGTCTCGAGCAGCTCCGAAGACCCCTTCGCCGTCGCGAGTCCGTCACCGCTCCCGTCGCCGAGTCTGACCGGAAGCTCGTCACTTCAACTGCCTACGACCTCGGCCTCTTCGAGCGCTACCCCGACTCCAGCTTCGATCGCTCTCGCCAACGCCAACGCCACCGGCACCGCGGCGGGCCTCGCGGCTCCGCACCCGCGCAAACTCAGCTTTGCGACCTACGCGGACCTCGTCAACGAAGAGCGCCTCGCCGAACTGACGGGTGAACGTCTCGCGCCGCCCGAAGCTGCCACCCCCGGCGGTGGCGGCGCGTCCGGAACGGGAGCTCAGACTCCCGGAGGAGCTGGTTCGGCCGCGCCTTCGCCCGGGGGCGCGATGGCCCTCTCGAGGAGCCGGAGCGGGACCTATTCGTCGTCGGGGATCGTCGAGCAACTCGAGTCGCGACTCGCAGCTACGGGACTCGGCATCAAGGGAACAGTCCGGAGCGCCGGCGGTAGCGGCACGTCTGAAACGGCGACGGCGGCGGCCCCAGCATGAACGTTTCACCCCGGTTCACGGTCTTTTCCCTCTGTATCTATACCACCCTTTTGCCGTCTGCCGTCCCCACCGACTCTCTCGCGTCTTCCTTTGCCAACGGGTTGTATGATGCGTCTTTCCCTCATGGTCTCGTTCCACACTCTCGCTTTCGAGTCGCCCCTCCTGTAGTTTCGCCACGAAATCCTAAAGTAGTTTTAACGTGCAGTTCCGGCGTTTCTTCATCCTCGAGCCCGGAGGACGGCAAGAGGATTCTGCATCTGGAGCCTGCTCGCACCGACACGTGCAAAATCGCGCTGCGAGGTAAGTTATTAGGCTCTTGATTCCGCTCATTCCAAGCCCCCCCTGAAGCTGACACGTCAGCATCCTAGCTGCGAGGAACTCCGCAGCCGCGGGGTTTCCCTCGATCACACTTGACTGCCAACTCAAAGTCACTGCACACAGCACCGGACAGAACTAGCGCGCTGCAGCTGTAGTGCTTGGCTGCTACAGAGCGTTCACGCTCGGGGGCTATGGCAGTACCGCTTCAGCAGCTGCCGGTTCGACTCCGAGACGACGACGACGCTTCGGAGAGGAGACACGACTCACGGCCCTCCTTCACCATCGCCATACCGTCAGAATCGACAGTTGCTGCATCTGAACGAGGTCTTCCGCCCAAAGCGACCAAATCCTGGATCCCGAAGCAGCGGCGAACGCCCATTCTCGTGTTGGGTTGGATCGCACTCAGTTCCAGCGTCATCTTGAACAGTGAGTACGACCCGAGAGATGTTGCAGTGAGTTGTGTGCTGATCACTCTAGAATGGGGACAGATCGCTATATCCTGATCGACAAGGAGTTCGACTTTCCCATCACCTTGACGACCATCCACCTGCTTTTCCAGACGATTGGTACGTCCAGCGTGGACCCGTCGTGCTCGCGGCCCAGCTTATAACGACGAATCAACGCAGCTACGCGCGTCCTGCATCGCTACACGCAGCTCATCTCGGGGCCGAACCCTGAACGATCCGAGTACGTTCCGGTGGCGTCTACCGAGGCGACCGAGTGGGAAGACGACGGCCGGGGTTCGGAGGAGTCCTTCGAGCGACAGGATGTACCGTCCTTCGAGCGACAGGATGTACCGACGTACAGTCCTCAAGAATGGAAACGGTGCAGCGTCGAGATGGACCGGCGAACGTGGGCGAAGCGCATGTGAGCAGGTTCATCCCAGGGGGACCCTTGCCTCTACTAGGCGCTCACGAGTTTCACCCGAACTAGCCTACCCATCGCTGTCCTCTTCTCCTTGTCGCTTGTTCTGTCCAACTGGGCCTACCTGTATTGCTCGGTCGCGTTCATTCATATCCTCAAGAGTTTCGCGCCGGTCGCGATCCTCCTCGCTGCCTTCGCCTTCCGGACCAAGGCGTTCTCGTCAGTCTCGCATTATCAGGGTCGTGACAGATGACAAGCTGACCCGAATTGCCCTACCGCAGCCTTCTCCTCCTCGGCATCGTGATTGTCATTTCGACCGGCGTCGGCATCGCGAGCTACGGCCAGGTCGACTTTTCCCGAACCGGGTTTGCGATCCAGATGACTGCCATCGTCATCGAGGCGACCCGCGTCACCCTCATCCAGATCATCCTCGCGCCACCTCCGGCGCCAAACCAGGGCGAGGTAGCCCCCGCGCCGCTCGCTCCCGCCCTCGCCACGGGCATGTCCCCTCTCAAGTCGCTCTACTTTTTCGCGCCAGCCGGACTGGCCGTCAACCTCCTCTTCCTCGTCGCTGTCGAGGGTCTCCCGGCTTTGCGAGCACTCCCCCGACTCGGGGTGTTCCAAATCCTCGGCAACGCTTCCCTGACGTTTGCTCTCAACCTTTCGTCCATCATGCTCATCGGCATCTCGGCCATGGTCATTGGCTTTGCCAAGATCTTTAAGGACGTCCTCATGGTGATCCTGCCAGTGGTCCTGCTGGGGGAGAGTCTCTCCGCACTGCAGTTTGGAGGATATGCGATCGCGACGGCCGCTCTCGTTGCATATAAAGTCTTTGGGTAGACAAGGCCGCATTCCTGCAGACCTAGAACATACCACTTGTGTTATTTTTGTTGTTACCAGTATCATTCTGCATCAGACTATGGCTACAAATTACGCGCGTCTCGCGCGAGGCCCGCGAAGGTCGTCATCTCCTTCTGGCGCGGTAATACGAGACCAGATTGCGCTGATCCGGTCGTAGACCGCCGACGAGTTCGTCGAGTCGCTGGGCAGAGACGCCGTCCGCATCGTCGTCATCCGCGACCGCCGAGGATGCGAGAGCGGACTGGGCCGAGACGAGCGCCATGATCGCAGCTCGTCGCAAATCGCCCGAGTCGGCGTCCTCGAGAGCCCTGCGGATCAGGTCGGCCCACTGCGGTAACACGTCTTCGACCACTTCGCCGGGGAGACGTTCGAGGAAGGTGCCGAAGAGCCGCAGCGCGAGCGTAAAGGAGCCGGGCGTGGGTGCAGTCTCGGAGGCAGACAAATAGGTCGAGAGGGCCGGCTTGAGGACGCCTAGACCGTACACGGGTTCGAGACGAGCTGCAAAGCTAGTCGAGATCACCTCCGTCGCGGCGATGCTCTGTCGTTGCAAAGAGCGTGGTCAGTATCTGAGCGCTCCTCGAGCTGTCCGATAGCAAGAGGCTCACATTGCGAGTTGGCCTCTCGCGGAGCTTCAGGATGAGCTCGAAGAGGTTCGCTTCCGCCCCAACGAAGCAAGCGAATTGATTTTCGACAAGGTCTCGTAATAGGCGGAGAGCCGCATCATGCTCGGGCACAGTCTGCATTCGTAAAGCGAAAGTTAGCTTGTGACGCATACCGCAAAAGTGAAGAGGCGAAATTGCTCACGAGATCTTCCTCAGGCCGGAGCAGCAGAGTTTCGAGTCTGTCGTAGATCTTGTTGAAGGCTCGGTTTTCGTGCCAGAACAAGACGCTCGGCTGCTGCGACTCTGCCACATCGTCTTCGAGTCCGGCGAACGGATCCGAGACCGAACCAGTCGCTCCCGCAGCGTCGTCCCGCATCGGTACTTTCCGAGACAGCTCCGAAAGTTCACGGAAGACACTCGAGTCCCCGGCAGGACGATCGGTTCTGCACAGGTCCGCAACGAGCTTTAGGAGTCCGGCTCGTTGCTCGTCGCTGACAGTCACCTCCGGCTGGGGGAGAGGGCCAAGCGGATCGCTGGCCGCCGTCGTCGACGTGCTCGGCGCACCGGCACGCTGACGAGTCCACCAACTGCCGCGTCCGGCCGCCGCGCCGGTCGCATCGCGAGGATCAGGACTGTCCTCAAAAGCGGCGAAGTTCGAGCTACCACCACCACCACCGCCGGCGCGCGCGAACCGCTTCAATGCAGGATTCGGCAACGGCGTCGAGAACGCCTCAGCGACTCCTGGAGCAGTCCCCGCTGCGATCCGCTCGTTGCGGGGAGTCGCGCCGGAAGACATGGCGGCCGTTCCTGGCGAGAAGACACGTTGTCCGTCGTCCTCGGCTTCCTCTAGCGAGAGTTCGAGCAACCGTTCGGCGGCCAGTTCGGCTTGACGAGCCTGATCGCGCAGCGCGTCGTCGACGATCGACTCGGGAACGTGGTCGTTGTAAACCGATGGTGAGAACATGGTCGCTTCGGCGGCGGAGGAGGACGACTGAGCGTCACGGGCTCGCGGTGACATGGTGCCGGTCGAAGAAGAAGTCTGTCGAGGTAGCGGCGGCGATCGCGTCCGCGTCGGCGTTTCGAGTTGAGGGGGCCGTCCAACCACCGAGGGAGACGATGGAGATTCTGGGACAGCAGGTACAGGCGGGGGTAAGGGCGACTCGTCGCCGACGTCGAGGAACCCGCCTGTTTGCGATCGAGGAGGAGGAACGGCGTTCTCCTTATCGGCGAGCATCTTTTTCCGCGCAGCCATCATCGCCTCTCGTACCGACGGTTTCTTGCTCGCTCCATTTGAGCGAGTTTGCAGTGGCGAGGAGGAGGCCGCTGTTATCGGCGAGTGGTGCGTGGTCCGTTCTGCAGAAGTCGCGGCGCGCACGGGCGACGTCACGGAACCGGTTGCTGCGGCGTCGGCAGATTCGGCACGATTCGTCGGCTGCAGTGCAGGCTTCGCCTTGTCGAGCAATTTCCTCCCGCTCGCGTCGAGTCCGGCAGCGACCGCCGCAGCGCGCTCCGGCCAGACGTTTTCAAACTCCCAGAACGCCACCCTCGAGGTTTCCCTGACCTGGGGATTCGCATCCACCAAGCCTCTCCCGATGGCCCCTGCGAGCACCTCAGTGCCTCCGCTCGAATCGAGGGCGTCTTTAGAGCGCGTCGAGCGCATGACGCGCAAGAGGGTTACGACGTGCTGTGCGCCGAATTGCCTAGCCGACACCGTCTTTTCGTGCAAGAGCGCGACGACGAGTTGGATCGTCCGGAGGTGGAGATTCGAATGTTCGAGCAAGGTCGTGACGGTCGTTTGCGAACCGGCCGCGACGATCTTTTTCGTTTGCCCGGCGACGGACAAGCAGTGCGAGAGGAAAGGGTCGAGGAGGTGCTCGGTGGTGGGTGAAGGGGGGAGGGCGACTGCGAGCTCCGAGATGAGCGAGAGGGCCGAGAGGGCAACGGTGGTCCGGAGAGAGGAAGCCTGCGATGATGGAGCGAGAGATCGGGTCAGTGTGAGCGAACCTGGAAGAGCAAAAGAGCAAGAACACGGACCGTCTTGATGATCCCTTCCTGTACATCTCTCACATTCCGCACAAACGCCTCGCAAAGATCCCCCCTGCCCGTCACTCCGCCGACAATCATCCCACGCATGCGGGCCACGCTCCGATCCCGCGCGGTCCAGTTGTGTCCGGTCTCGCGACCTTCGAACCCGGCTCGCATCGCTGCGAATTCGGCGTCGAGGTCTCGCTCCGAAGCGATGTAGACGGGAGCGAGATCGGGAGCAGAGGTGGACGTGGATGCTGACGGGGTGGCAGCCGCTCCTCCTGGCAAAGGTGTAGACGTCGACGCCACGTGCGAGCCAGAAGGCGGGCTGGTAGATGTCGCGTCTCCAGCCGGTGCAGACGAGCCGTGCACCGCAGAGGTCGTCGTCGCCGACGAGGGCCAAGTCGACCCACCACCGGAGGATGGGCTACGATCGAGAAACTGGCTGCCGCCCCCCAGCACTTGCGCAAGGATCCGATCCTGCACTTTTGGGGCTACGCCAACGCGCTGCATCTCTTTTTTGAGGTCGGCGCGTGCCGCGTCCGACACGGCCGGGTCGGCAAAGATGCGGATGGTCGAGTCGAGAGCGGCGGATCGGACGTGCGGGTCGGCGTCGGCGAGGAGGGGCAAGAGGAGGGGCGTGAATGGTCGGAGGGGCGGAAGTGCGTGGTGGGCGGTCTCGGCGCTGGTGGAGGAGTCGGCGCGGAGGGTCGCGAGGATGTGGATGGCCTGTTCCCTCGCGCGGGCGTTCTTGCTCGCAAAGCCGTGCTCTTTCAACCCGGTTTCGATCAGGGCCCAAGGTGCTGCTGAGGAGGCGTCCGAGTGCAGGAGGGCGGCGTGGGCGGCGGCGATGACGACCCGGGCTGCGCTGGTTCTCGTCGCGGGTTTCGCGTCGGCGAGCTTTTCCCAGGGCACGAGCTGAGTGAGGGCATACTTTAGGGTACGCTGTTCTCGTCCGAGGGCGGCAAAGTAGGGCGCGAGTGCGGCGAGGGCGTGGTTCGCGACGAGCGAGTTTGACGACTTCAAGCACGGTTTGAGGGCTGAGACGAGGTCTCGGTCTGCTTCTATGGATAGATTGGGTTGTTCGAGCTGGTGCTTGAGTGCCTCGAGTGCGTGTATGCGCTTGTCGGGGTCTGCGTATGTTGAGTGAGCGAGTGAAGTGGTGCGCCCGGAGGAGAGCGAGGGACTGACCTGGGTGATTGAGGAGAGCATAGTCCATGCTCGCCTCTGGACTCTATCTCTGACTTTACCAGTGGCTCTACAGTCCAGCTCGCTCGCTCGATCGGCTCGCCGCCTTTGCTCGCCGTTCCGCGTCAAACTTTTGCACCGCCTCCTCGTTCGCTCCTCGCGAGTGGAGTCAACTCTGTCTCGTTCAGATATCATACACGAGACGAGACAGGATGATGCTGGCTGCTGCTGCTCGTAGTGCGCGTTCACACCGCTCCATATCCGCCTCCGCTTCTTCCGCCGCCGCGGCTGCCCTCGCCGTTCGCTGCAGTGTTCGCTCGGTCCCGTCGGCGCCTCTGTCCACCTCGGCTCCCGCCTCCGGAGCCAAGCCAAAGGCCAACACCGACTACCTCGAACCGACCCACACCGACGACCATGTCCCGCCCGACGTACAGGCAAAGCTGAAGCGGCACGCCGCCGTCACCCTCAACACCTACCTCCGCCCTTCCTACATCCTCACCCGCGGCAAAGGGTGCAAGGTCTGGGACTCGCACGACCGCGAGTTTCTCGATTTCAGCGGCGGCATCGCGGTCAACGCACTCGGGCACGCCGACGAGGGCGTCGCCAAGGTCGTCCAGGACCAGAGTCGCAAACTCGTCCACAGCTCAAACCTGTGGCACAACGAGTGGTCCGGCGAACTCGCTCACCTCCTCGTCCAAAAGACGAAAGAGCTCGGAGGCATGGGCTACCCGGCGAACCAACCCGAAGTGAACGGCTCGGCCGACGACGGCGGGCTCAAAGTCTTTTTCACCAACTCGGGCACGGAATCGAACGAGGGCGCCCTCAAGTTTGTCCGCAAGTACGGCAAACTCGTCTCGGCCGCACGGAACGCCGCCGGCGCCGAAAAGGGCGTCACGGCCCCGACCGACGAAAAGATCGAGATTGTCTCGTTCCGCGACGGCTTCCACGGCAGGTCCATGGGCGCCCTCTCGGCGACCTGGCAGGACAAGTACCAGCGCCCGTTCGCGCCCCTCGTGCCGGGCTTTGTTCCCGCCACCCTGAACGACATCGAAGGGATCAACGCTGCCGTGACTGAGAAGACGTGCGGTGTCATTGTCGAACCGATCCAGGCGAGTTCTCTCCGCTCCGTTTCGCTCAATCTCGGTCAATTGACTTCCTTCATCTCTTATAGGGCGAGGGTGGTATCCTCGAGGCTTCGGAGGAGTTCCTGCGCGCACTCCGCCGTCGCTGCGACGAGGTCGGCGCGCTCCTCATCTTTGACGAGATCCAGGTGCGCAGCACGTTCACTCATCCGACGTCGCTCTCTAACCCTTCTTGCGGATTATGAGGCTGATCCGTCTTCGCAACTCGTTCTCGCGCTGCGCAGTGTGGCCTCGGACGGACAGGATCGTTCTGGGCTCACGGATCGATGCCGGTCGATTGCCACCCGGACATTATCACCATGGCCAAGCCGCTCGCCAACGTGAGCATTTCCTCGCGCTACGTGCGTGTGTTCATTTGCATGCTCGAGAGCTGACCCTTCGAGAACAACTGCAGGGGATTCCGATCGGCGCAATCATGATGAAGGACAAGGTCGCGGATGTGATCAAGATTGGTGACCACGGCACCACCTTTGGGTTCGTCGCGGTCTCTCCTGAACCTCTTCCCGTGCATGGGTGAAAATTTTGGTCCCACCGCTGACCGAAACGAATACCGGATCTTCTTGTGCGGCCGGCAGCGGTCAGCCGTTGCAAACCCGTGTCGCTCACCACGTCGTCTCGCGACTGGCGACGCCCTCCTTCCTCTCGCACGTCTCGACCGTCGGCGCGCACCTCCACTCGCGCCTCGAAGCCCTCCCGACCCTGTTCCCGCGATTGGTCGCCGGCGCCCCGCGCGGTCGCGGTTTGATCCTCGGCTTGCCCTTCAAGCGGGACGAGTACGTCCAAAAGGTGGTCCGGCTCATGCGCGAGCGAGGGGTCCTCGTCCTCTCGTGTGGGAAGCAGACGATCCGGTTCGTGCCGAGCTTGATCGCGACGGAGCAGGAGGTCGACAAGGTCGTCGATGTGCTCGAGTCGGCGCTCGTCGTCTTGAACAGGCAGGAGGAAGGTCTCTAGACGGGGGATTGAGGGTTCGTTCCGCCGGGTGCGGATCGCCCTCGACTCTTAAGTACATCGCAGCTCTATAGTGGGGGGATCGTGGTTCGTTGGCGTCTCGGTAGAAGCGGGTTTATTGTTTCGTGTTTGTGTTTCTCTCTCTCTCATATCCTCTGCCAGCGCCAGTTGGAATATAGACGCGCTCCTAGACTTCCCTCGGACGAGAGCGGCTCATATTCCGGAGTTTGCTGGTGAAGCACGGCTTTCAAGGGAACGAAATGGGGTATCAGATTGCAAGATGCGAGGAAGAGGTATACTTGAGCGGATAAAAAGAGGGGGTATCTGGTAGGGTAGAGAAGCCTTAGGGGAGGTCTCCGGCGGGGTGCAGGGAGGCGAAAGTAGGGGCCGAGGTCTGGAGAGGGGCGGGGGGAGGAATCTTCGGCGAGCGGGATCCGACCGTACTCAGGTGGTCGTCCGGATCGGCATCATCGGCGTTCGCGAGCATGCGCTCGACCTCCTTCTTGCCGTTGTGGAGAGCGCGAAGCTTAATCGCCGACGACAGCGCCTCGACGTACGTTTCGTACTTGACGCGCTCGGCTTCGAGGTGCTGCGCTTTGCGAGTCCAGTTGGCGAGCGCTTTGGTTGCGTTCGAGCTCCGAGGCGAGTACTGCCGGGGTCGGGGTGGGCAAGCACGTCGGTACAGAACTTGCAGGACGTGGGTGCAGGAAACGAAATCTCACCAGTCGCGTCATCGGGCCTTTTAGAGCGTTATGCTGCGCGATCTCCTTCTGGAGAACGCCGAGGTAGCGCTTCAAGGCCTCGACTTGATTGTCCTCCGAGAGCTGACTTGGCGCCAAAGGCGTCTGCGGAGGCTTCCACTCGTGGATGTGCATGCGATCATGATCCGTAAGGGACGACGCGGCATGGCGGAATGCCGTGCTCGCAAAGCTGCGACGACTGTGACCGCTCCGGATGCTGGCCCGTTCGACTCGCTCGTCTGCCAAGTCGAGCGATGTCGTGTTGTCTGTGACGCGATTCCAGCCGTACTCCATGTTGGAAATACCGCCGGCGAGAGGCTCGCGGGAAAGACGGGCCGACCAGTAGTTGCAAGTCGAGACCCACTCGGCGACGAGATCGGGAGTACCCGCCTGAAAGAAGTAGCTGCCTCCGTCTGGCAGAGTAAAGACGAAACAGTGGGGCCGGCTCCGACTGTAGCCAGGCGGCGGGAGGGTGGAAGTCAACGCGTGGACGAGCGAGAGCGAACCGAGGTCGGAGGCCGTGGTCTGAAACGTTTCGTGTAGTCAGTCTCCAGCACGTCGCTGCGAGAGCACTGCAGGAGCACGCACCGTCCAGTCACCGCCACCCATCGCCCCTCGCGAGCTGGGTCCTGGACCGCCGCCATTCGAACCGAAGCGGAACATGCGCAGCTGGCCAGCCGAAACGACCACGAACACGCGCATCCAGGCCTTGTCCTTGGATCGCTTGCCGGTCGTCTCCCAGAAATGCTTGCGCTCGAGAAGGCCCTCTTTGGCCCACGGCGCTCCAAGCAGGGCGAGCTCTTCATCGGTGACCTCGACGAGACTCGCTTCGGAACGAGCGTCCTCCTCCTGCTGTTCCTTGATCATAGTGTGGGCGAGATTGCTCGCAAAGCCGATGGAACCAGCCGCTCCTCGCTGCAGAATGGCAGCAGCACCGGAAGCCAAGCCCCAGTGTTCCTGAGCAAAAACCGGATGTCAGCCCGACAGAGTCACGACAGATAGTCACATAGAGAAGAAACTCACGTCGCTCGTGGAAGTGGCAGTGCTCGGTGTCGGGCTGGCAGATCGGACTAGCTCGAGGGAAGAAGCCCCGAGGAGAGCACCGAGTCCCCGGACACTTGCTCGCTTGTGCGCGGTGGAGGTGGCGGCGCCACTGATGGTCGAGTGCGAGCTGCGATGACTCGTCCGTCGCTGCAAATTCGGGCTCCACGTGGCGTACGGCGAAGAGTTTGGTACGAGCGAGGCTGACGAGTGCGCGCCTTCGGGCAAGTTGAGTAGTGATCCCGAGCCGCCCCACAACTGGTAGATCGGTTTGGCTTTGACGGCGGCGTACATCTCCTACGTGCAAGAGCGGTGTCAGCGCGTGTCGCTCGTGGCCGGGACGCTCACAAAGGAGGCGTGCTTGCCTTGAGAAGACCTTGCAACGACGTTTCGAAAGAGCGCTGCGAGAAGGCCGAATTGACCGTGAGGGCGCTATCGCTTCGTAGAGAAGCTCGAACAGGAGTGTCGGACGCTCGTGCGCTCGTGGTGGTTGTGGACCTCGACATGGCTGGCGACGCCGGCAGGTTCAACGACGAAGACGACGGCGAGTCTTCCGGTGCCCTTTCAGCGAGTGGTTTGTGATACCGAGACGATTGGTCCAACGAAGCTCTCGACGCTCCAGCCTCTCGATGCCCGAAAATCGACGACGCATCCGAGTGAAGACCAGTCGGTTCCGCCGAGATCTTGTCCGGACCGAACAGCAAACCGGGAGACGCGGTCGTTTCGACAGAGTCGGCTTGCGCACGCACGGCCTCGAGAGTGTTGCGGACGAATTGCTGTCGCGTCATGCGCGAATTCGAATCGACGACGTGCAGGTCGGTATTGAGCAAGAGGATCGAGTATGTGACCGCGTGCACCACGTCTGTTCGTCGGGGTCCGCCAAAGGATCAATGCACCTGACTGCGAGGTGGTTTAAGTTGAAAAGGCTTACCTGAGCTTCCGTATGGTGACTGCGGGTTCTGTTCGTAGTAACACCGGCTGAATTGCTCGAGAATGCGATCGACTTGCTGCGTCTCCGCTTTGAGGTACAAGCGACTGCACAACCGGCTGAAAATTGGGAGGCGAGGTATCTTGTCAGCCGCCGTGAGTCTGTTGTGAGACGCGTGCGCCAGAACGCACCGGAACGCGGCGTCCAACCGTAGGCCAGCAAAGTCGAATTTGCTCAAGTAGTGCCGCAAAGTCGCCGTGCTGATTCGACTCGCCGCCCCGAGCCATTCCGCCGCCTTCCGACTCTCGATGAAAGACTCGTCGCCGTCCCAAAGCTGCTGCGCAACCTCCTGCGCCTTTGCGTCGAGTTCGGAATCGCCGAGCGCGTCGAGTGCCCTCAGTTCGGCGGAACGCGCCGTTCTGGAGCTGGGCCGAGGTGTCGAGGGCGTGCCGACGCTCGCGGGCGGACTGAGTCCGACGATAGAAGTACGGCTGCCTTTGTTCTGGTTGCTGGATTGGACACCGTAGACAGCGTCGGCGCGACCAAACGGAGACGACGCGCGAGAAGGGGAGCGCGGCGGTGTCGGATCCGTCCGCTCGAGGAACTCTTGCAGAGACTCGCTCGGGGAATGCTCGTCGGCAGGCGCTGGATGTCGCCTCGTGTCATTGAGAACGACAGGATCGCCGAGCAAGCCGGCGGTCGCGTCTGGATCGCGTGTCGGAGGCTCGGACTGGTGCTGCACTACCGGAGTGTGAAGACGGATCTCCGGCGCGCCAGTCTGAGATGTCGAATTGGTCGGGAAGGTATCGTTGACGACTGTGGTAGGATGACTTGCCCTTGATCTCGCCCCTGGAGACGTTGCGGCGAACGCTGGTGAGGACGTCGCGCTCGATGTAACCGGTTCGACCGCCGACCCCGGGGTCAAGCCTCGAGAGACGTCGAGATCCGGATCCAGCGCAATCACAGCTTCCGGAGTCTCGTCCATCATGCCATCCATGACTCCGTCGATCGCAGATTGCCACTTTCGCAGCTCTCGCCGGAGTCGATCCGCTTCGGAGCGAGGTGGCCGCCGCGCCCGCGTCGACGAAGGCGAAGCGTCCGTCGTCTCGGATACAGTCGTCCTCGTATCGAGACGCTCGAGCGAGCTCATACTGGCGCTGCGACGTCGCCGCGTCGACGGAGAAGGGAAGAACTGGGGAGTCGTCGTCGTGGCTGGCGCCGCGTCTCGACGCGGGCCTCTTTTGGATGGAGATTGGTTCGGCGAAGGCGTCCTCAGGATGAGTTCATCAGGTACGAGTCGGGACTTTGGTGGCGGGGTGGATGGCCGCGCGGGCGGTTCGGGGTCGTCGTGGTCGCTGAGAGGGAGGGGCGGGACTGCTGGCGGAAGGGACACCACTGAGGGGGCATTCGATGGGCCGGACGCAGGGACTGCCTTGGCACCGGTTGCTGAAGATGGCTCCGTCTATGGACGTACGTCAGCAGCTGACTCTCGTGCTTCTTGAAGGAATCTTCAGCTCACGTGCGGCGTGCCCGTTTCTGCAGTCTGAGCGCCAAACCTGCGGAAGAACCGACTTGTTCTCCGCATTGTTCCGGCAAATCCCCCTTCGGACTAATCGTAGCACACGACGTCAGTGTTTTGTCCTCCCGGTCCGATTCGGGCGTGGTGGGCATTACCTTGTCCTGCTGGATCGTCTCGCCTGACTGGACGCGCGGTTTCCTCGGACTGAAGCCGAACGCGCCCGCGAGTGTCGTGCTCGAGGTGTTAGACTGACTCGTCGGTGACGCGAGGTTGGGTCGACCTGCTACGGCGTCCGGCGGTGGGAAGCGGACCGTAATGACGGGAGCAGATTCAGCGGGCGCGGCGGAGCCGTGTCGGCTGCGAGGTTTGCGCGGCGAATCGATCGCTCCAACCGCGACGAGCGAGTCGTAATGCGCAGTGTCACTTCCGCGGCGAGCGGTGCCCTCGGCGGTCGGTAGTCGGCTGCGAACGTTGTCGTCGTCGAGTGAACCGGCGGTGGCAGAGTACGGTGGTGCTGCCGAATCAACGGCGTTCGGAATCGTCGCTCGGCCGTCTCCTGTCGCCATTTCTGTGAATACCGGCGCCGTACTTGCGTCGTCCGCCGAAGGGTCTTGCTGAGCGAGGTCCCGACTTGGACTGGTAGGCGACGTCACCTCGATCGCTTCCGCCGCGGCTGGATCCGGTTCCCTGCTTCGTATCCTGACTGTGTCTGTGTTTGCGAGCACCGAGTCGAACTCTGTGGGCGATATGCGCGAGAGGCGGCGTGCGCTCCTTTGTTCCAAGTCGCGGTCGGGAGGAGTCAGGGCGGGCGCAGCAGCGGCAGCAGGGCTCAGAGACGGTGATGAAGGGCGAATCAGTCGCTGAGCCGCTGTCTGCAGCATCCTCTGGGCGTGCAGTCTTGTTCACGCGACCGTAGCCGGGGCTTGCGAAGGGAACCCTTTGCGCGTGAAAGCCGCAGCGAGGGTGCGGCTCGCTGCTCTAGTCCGTCACGTCGACATACTCGCGTACGAGGTGTAACAGAGGCTAGAGAAGGGATGGACGGCTGGCTAGCACAGGTCAAACAGCGCTACAAAGCAGGCGACGGCGCAGGATTCGCTGCGTTGGTCGATCCGGACCCCACTTCGACCGCCTTTGCCGCGCTACAGCACTCGCTCAGGGTGGGCGGATCGGTTCGATGCGCAGACTTGTAGGCTTTGCTGACCCTCTCCATCGCCCGCAGTCGGCACCGGGGTTGCGCGCGACGACGTACACCTCCTGGACCCGTTCCGCCTTGACCGACAACCGCACCGTCGCAGACTTTCTCGCCGTCTTCTTGCTCTACGTACGAGATGCCGACCTACCGAGTCAAGACGCCGCAGCTCTGGCGAGAGCCTTCTCGCTCCTCGAGGACTGTTTCAAGTGAGTCGTCCCTCTGCGAATGAACTTGCGCGACGTTCGACTACGATGCACGCCGTGCTAAAGTTCTGCGCTGCCCCGCTCGCAGGTCGGCAGATCGATGTTTTGCCACTTCCGAAGGCGGCTGGTTCGTCCCGACCTTGCGAAAACTGTCGCGGACACTCGTCTCGCTCGGTTTGGCCGTACGTCCCTCGTCGCAGCGGCCGATCCTTGTTTCCGCCAGCTCATCCGCTTTGATATGACCAGGTCGGACGTGCGCAAGGTGATCCGAGATTGACGCGAGCCGGCGAGGCGGCCCGCATGCTCAGTCGACCGATCGCGATTGCGGCAAACGACCGGTGAGCAGGGCCTGCCCTCCACGCCTAGACTCACGGTCTGACCCCCCATTTCACTGCACGTCGTCCATGACTCTCTTTGAGACAGCACCTCCGAATCCCCCTGCAAGCGCGACGCTCTCTTCTTCCTCGCCAACGCGACCTTTCGCGTCTACTTTGCCCTGTCGAACCTGCGATTATGCGACACGGTCCTCAACAACGTCCAGAACGCCAACGCGCCGATGGACGAATTCACCATGGCGGACCGGTGCACGTTCTTGTACTACCGGGGCCGGATAGCGCTGTATCAACGACGACTGCCGCAGGCGCGGAATGACCTGCGGCGAGCCTTTGCGCTCTGCCGAGCTGACAGTTGGAGGAATGGTCGGCAGGTCTTGCTCCAAAGAGCTTCTTGTTCCCACCTTTCACACTAGGCGCTTTACTGACGCTGGGCTTGCTGCAGGCTCATCCTCACATACCTCATTGCTGCTTCGCTTCCCCTCGGGTTCTTCCCGACTCTCCCCCTCCTCCAGCATTTCAACCTCTTCGAGCCCTATGCGACCCTGATTCCGTCTCTAAAGGTACCTTGCCGCCGCTGCGACCCCCCCGGACCTCGCTGATATCTTCTTCCTTCCACGATCAGCGCGGCGATTTCCGAGGGGTCCTGTCAGAGCTGAACCGGTGGCAAGCCTGGCACCTGAAATGCGGCAACTACCTGCTCTTGCGCGAAAAACTCGAGACCATCTGTTGGCGGAACCTCGCTCGAAGAACGTGAGTTCCTCCTCCCGCTCTGTCGGGTTGTTGCTGTCTTTGGTCGGCTTTCTTTCGGGCGTTGACGCAGTCACCCGGTGGCAGGCTCTTTGTTCTCACCAATGGGTCGCCTCTGCCGCCAACTGGTCCTCCAACACTCTCCTTGCACGCCCTCTTGACTGCAGCCCGACTCTCGTTCCAGGATCCGTCTCTCGATGTCGACGACGTCGAGAGCATGTGCGTCAGCTTGATGGATCAGGTAAGCAGCAGCCCTTCCTGATCAGCAGTGTTGGGGAGCTAGGAGACTGACCATCCAGTGCGTATGTCAGGGCTACATCAAAGCGTACATCTTGCACTCGAAGCGCATCCTCGTCTTGCAGAAAGGTCCGCGGGCGGGCTTTCCGCCTGTAGCCACCGTCAACGCGGTCGGTGGCTGAAATCTTATACGCTATATGACGATGTTGTAACCTTCAGACCATACTGCCCCTTCGATGATGAAAGCAGTGGAAGATACTGTCCTCCACAGGTTCTCGGTCGACTAGGCGAGCGCGAACATCTCGAGCCTCTTGAAAGCTGAACCTTGTGATGTACCTTTGCCCGATCACAGGCTACCTGTCACGACTGGCCGTTTCGGTGAGAGACTGTCAGGTCCGTATCGAACCAATATCCGCTCGCGCCTCCGTCTTGAGAAGGTCATCGACCGACGGCGGTTGCTCCTGGTGAACCGCCTCGGACTGTAAGCTATGTATCAGTGCGCTCGCAGGCACGCGGGACCTGTTGCGCCCCCCAAAGTCAGACTGCAGAATCATTACTTGGCCGCCGCACCGCGGCAGAACCGGTTTCCAAACGCGCTCGCACCGCAATTTTCGATTTGTCACTCCGCGGACAAGCCGGTACGTCTACCCGCGATATGGTCGACCCGATATGGTCTATTCTCCCCCTCTGCCGGGAAAGATCAAAAGAAGCGACTCGCCGTACCTTTGCCCAGATGGACCCCCGGGACAGTTCGCGCGAGTACCTGAATGACCTCGACCGCCGCACCGCCCTCGACCGCCGCACCGCCCTCGACCACCTCCACCACGCGGCAGAAGACACCGCTCTCGCCGCTCGTCGTTTCGGCGATATAGTCCGACGAGACGGCCAGGATGTGTGGGATCGGTTCGATCGGCGGATGGAGGATTCCCGTTGGCCGGGTGGCGGACCGGATAGGCATGCGGCCGATTTCACAAAGGTAGGTCCCGTGGTTTGCGGACTCGAGGTACGAAGAGAGACTGACGGTTGATTACGTTATTTTCAGTGGGATGGCATGAAGAAGCTCGCAGCCGATGCGGTAAGCCTTTCATGGTTCTCTTTTGCTCGCATCGAGGCTGATTGCTGAGCGTCGCGAAAGCAGTACCATGAAGCGGACGCGGATCTCACGAGCCTGAGGTCGCGGCTCAAGCAGAGTTCGATCGTAGGTCGCGCCCCTTGGCTTGAAGCCTAATAGCTCGTATCGCTCACCGCCTGGGCGTCTCCGCTGACCTCGCCACTGCCAGATCCGCGACCCGTTTTTGGACGAGTACTCGACTCACGATCTCCAGAACGGCATGGCTCTGCACGCCAACTTTGCGAAAAGATACGCCAAGTACGCGTGGCGGGACCCGACTGTCAACTATGCACTGCAGGACGGCACGCAAGCGGTCCGTCAGGGCGGCATGTACGCGCGCGACGCGTTTGAAGTCACCCGTCGGCGGGCCAGGGATGAGTTCTTCTTGGTATGTTACGGTCTCTCGATACTTGAGGCAGGACATGACCCTGAAGCTTCTGCTCGGGCAGCCGATGCGAGACCGGTTGTTCAAGCGCACTCAGAGCGAACAGCCTGCGAGCGAGAAACCGGACACGAAAGACATGGTCTTCCTGTCAGAGGGCCATCGCGGTCCTCGCGGAGGATCGAGCTACTCGCGCCGGCCGATCAATGTCGTCGAAGCGGCCGGGGCTGCTGCACTGGCCGGAGTCGCGACGGCGGCGGGCCTCTCGCTCTTGAGGCACGAACGCAGACGCAGACACGTCGCGTGAGCCTCCTGTGTACCACACTTGCGACCTTTCGTCCCGGATCCCTGTATAGAGTGTCACGTACTTGCCGCCACAGCACCAATTGTATCAATCTCGTTCCCTGTCACTCCAAACTCAGTTCATGAGAAGGTCGCCAAGTCACAGGAGAGCGTGGCAAAGAAATCGAGTTACAGCTGGACAAGCGGGGCAAGCGAGGTACAGGAACGCGCAAGGGGGTATTGACAACAAGAGCGGGAATTCCACGGGAGCAAGGCAAGGAGGCAAAAAAGCGGCAAGCGAGCGAAAACGGACCATCGCCGGCGGCGAGAGGCGTTCTCTCTTTCCGTTTGTTCAAGCGAGGTCATCAACAGCATCATCAAGCTGTCGTTACATTGCCCATGTCAGCGAGTCTTCTTGAAGGAAGAAGCGCGCGAGGACGCACCGTCGAGATGGCCTTTTTCAGACGGTCCCACTGCTCGATGTTGAGCTGTGGAACCCGGGTAAAGATCAGTCTCAGGGCACTAGGATCTTGTGTGCCAGTTTGTCGCACGACCAGATACGCGCTTCATAGGGGACGTGACAAGTCGGGTAGAACTGAGAAAGAACCTCGAGAGTAGTCACTCACCATGATGCCCTTCTTGCCCGGCTTGGTCTTGCCGTCCTGCTCGTACGTCTCGCGGATGTCGACGTACGTCTTGCCCTTGAAGGCGCGGACCGTCGCGCGGCGGTTCGCGGCGAGTTCGATGTACTTGTCGCCGCTGTCGTCCGTGTGCAACTCGGGACCCGACCCGTACTTGGCCGCGGCGCCGACCTTGCGCTTCGCCTGCGGCGACTCGGACCGGTCCTTCTTGATCGGCTTCTTCTCCTTCTCGGCCTTGTCC
Source organism: Rhodotorula sp. M30-05A-2 (assembly GCA_023628275.1). Taxonomy (NCBI): domain Eukaryota; kingdom Fungi; phylum Basidiomycota; class Microbotryomycetes; order Sporidiobolales; family Sporidiobolaceae; genus Rhodotorula; species Rhodotorula sp. M30-05A-2. Next base: position 30,294 of record JAMALC010000015.1, on the reverse strand, counting down.
TTCTTTTCGGAGGCGGCTTTGCTCTTGCCCTTGTCCGTGTCTGTCTTGACCTTTTTCTTCAAGGGCTTGTCCTCCGACGACGAGTCTGAGTCGGAGTCCGATTCCTTGTGCTTACTGCTAGAGGCTGCCTGCTTGATGGGCTTCTACAGAGCTCGAAGCAAGCAAGTCAGAGGGACGGGTGCCATAGCCCCCTTGGACACAGATGTTGAGAGACTCACCCTGCTCCTCGTCTCCCTCTTCTCGGCCGGCGGAGAGAAGCTCTGGTCGTCGTCCGAGTCGACGTATTCTTCCGAGAGCTTCTTTGGCATGGCTGCTGGTAGCTCCTAGTCCGTGGTATAGCGAACGGAGTGGGGTGGACCGAGAGGAGCGACCCCAGGAGGCGGTGCAGCTTGTCCCGAGCCTCCCCTCAAGTGACCGGCCCGCGGTGTCCGGGAGTATGTCCGAGGGCATGTACGTTGAGAGGTTGGGAGTGCCGCTTGCGACTGAAAAAGGTTTGTTAAGATAAGGAGACATACTCGACACATTCTCAGGAAGCTCAGCCAGACATCGGAGAGGCCGAGATTTTTGTGCCTTCCGCAGAACGCGCTGGAACACGCACCGGAGGAGTTGCGCCGGCTCCTTGTCCACTCGCTTAATCCCTTGTTCCGCTACAGCAGACCGGTCTAGACTGCCCGTGTACCGACAGCATGGTCAAGGAGACAAAGTACTACGACCTCCTCGGCGTCACTCCCGGCGCCTCGGAGAAGGACCTCAAGGTCGCGTATCGAAAGGTACGCCATGGGCTCCCTGTTCTCTCGAACCTCGCGCAATCCGGATCGAACTCCAGAGACACTATACCACCGAATCAGCGCCTTTCCTGCCTCAGCTCGATGGAACGGCCTTTCGAGGTCGAGCAGTCGAGCGGAGGCAGCGAGCTCCTCGAGTGGCTGTGTCAGCTCGACTGAACCCCTCGAGGCGCCCTCTTCAGCCCCTGCGGTGCAGCGCAGGCAGTCATACGTTGACTCCAATGATAAATGGCTCGGGCGTGCCCCGCGAGGCCGCCAGAGTGGGAGCGAAGGGTCGTATACCGGGCGATAGTGGCAATCACGAGCAAATCGCTTGGCTTTCGCTTTGGGGCAGCCTTAACTGACTCTAGTATCCTCCTCCCCCGTGGCGCCACTGCAGCTCGCACTCAAGCTTCACCCGGACAAGAACCCGGATGCCGGCGACGAGTTCAAGGAGGTGCGTCTGGCTCGCTTGGCTCCAGCACCGGCGAGAAAGGGTAAACTGACTGTTTTCTCGCTCTCGCAGGTCTCGCACGCCTACGAGATCCTCAGCGAGTACGTCATGCTCGTTAGTCTGGCGAGGTAGATTACGGATTACGAGGCTCACAGTTTCCGTGCGACAACAGCCCGGAGAAGCGTTCGATGTACGACCAGTTCGGCGAGGAAGGGCTGAGCGGAGGTCCCGGCATGGGCGGCATGGACCCGAGCGACCTGTTCAGCCAGCTCTTTGGCGGCGGCGGCGGATTCTTCGGCGGCGGCGGTCCGGGCGGCGGACGACCACGGGGACCGCGGAAAGGCAAGGACCTCATGCACAAGGTTCGGTGCTCGCTCGAGGACCTCTACAAGGGCAAGACGACCAAGCTCGCGCTCCAGAAGCATGTCATCTGCAGCAAGTGCAACGGCAAGGGCGGCAAGGAGGGCGCTGTCAAGACGTGCAACACGTGCAAGGGTCAGGGAGTCAAGGTCGTCCTCCGCCAGCTCGGCCCGATGGTTCAGCAAATCCAGCAACCGTGCCACGACTGCAACGGCGAGGGCCAGATCATCAACGCCAAGGACCGCTGCAAGGAGTGCAACGGCAAGAAGATTGTCAACGAGCGCAAGGTGCTCGAGGTCTTTATCGAGCGCGGCATGAGCAACGGCCAGACCATCACCTTTGCCGGCGAGGCCGACCAGGCTCCCGGCGTCGAGCCGGGCGACGTCGTGATTGTGATCGAGGAGAAGCCGCACGACGTGTACAAGCGCAAGGGCGACGACCTCTTTGCCGACGTCGAGATCGACCTCCTCACCGCCCTCGCCGGCGGCGCCTTCTCGCTCCCCCACCTCGACGACCGCGCGATCCTCGTCCGGATCGAGCCGGGCGAGGTCATCAAGCCCGGTTCGGTCAAGATCATCCCCGAGCAGGGAATGCCGTCCCACCGCCACCACGAGATGGGAGACCTCGTCGTCCAGATCAACGTCAAGTTCCCCGACTCGCTCGACCCAGCCACGCTCGCTCCGCTCGAGACCATCCTGCCGCCGCGACCCGAATTGCCCACCTACCCGGAGAACGTTCACGTCGACGAGGTCGCGATGGTCGACCCGAGCGAACGCAGGACAAAGTCGGGACTCGGTTCGGGCGGCGCGCACCAGCACGGCGACGACGCGATGGACACGGACGAGGAGGGCAACGGTCCCCAGGTCCAGTGCGCCCAGTCGTAAACGCTGCCGTCCCTTCTCTCTCTCTTTTCCTTCCTGTGTTTCATCCTTTTGTTCCAATCCCTTCGGTTCCTCTTCGGTTCCTCCTCGTCCTCCTCCCCAATCCTTACATCACGCCGTCTTGAAACCGCGTTCCTCGCTTCGCATTTGCGCCCTCCCGCTCCTGCATCTCCCGCTCTCGACCGCCTGCGTCGCTCGCATATTGTGTCTGATATCGACGTACCTTGTACCATCGTGCAACCTAGATTTTCCCCAAACTCGGAGCGATCCAACGCAAACACGCGCGTGTATGCCTGCGCGAGACCGAAAGAGAGCGGTTTCGAAATCATAGCATTATGGGGTACGACATTCTGCGGGTGCGGGAGAGAGACGGCTACAAGGAGGGATGCAATCGCGTTCAAAGGAAAGTGTCTATCCGTCTCGAGACGGGTGTTTTCGTGCGGAGGTCTATATCGAGCGTGTCATCGCTCGCGGAAAGTGTTGGGGTCGTCGAGCTCGGTATCCGCCGTAAAGTCAAACGTCTCCCTCGTCCTCGTCGTTCGCAAATCGGAAAGCGTCTCGTTGCCGCTCGTGACAGACCATCGAGGTCTCTGCGGCGAAGCGCCGGCGAGGGACACTGGCGGGTAGCCGGTCTGGGGAGAGCTGGGAGAGCCGTACGAGAGTCGTCGGTTTGAAGGTAGCAGTGTCGAGTCGGGCACCAAGGGAAGCGCGAAATCGAGCGACGACGGCGAGTCTGCACCGGCGCGTGTCAATGGGCGGTCGTGACTTGAAAATACTCGGCTTGGGCAGAACGGAGACACGCACATTGACCGGGAGAAGCCGGCACCGAGCTCGCCTCGTAGGTGCCTTCGGGCCCTGGACGTCCATACCACCTCGCGCTGTCTTTTTCGGGTCCCGCCTCGACGAGTGTGTCTGTGCCGAACTCGGCTTCCTCGTTTGGCATATTCGGTGTCCCTCCCTTCGAATGACGTACGGACTGCACTTCGAAAGTCCCTCCCTGTTTTCGATAGGGAATGCCCCCTTCGATCCGCCGTCGTCGCCGACGAAAGTGCCACCACAGAGCGAGCGCTGCGCAAAGTGCTAGCGGGATACCGAGTCCGAGTCCCACGCCGAGACCGATCCGCAGACTTTGCGCGTCGTCGTTAGCCCAGTAGGCAGCGTCGGTGGCGGAAGGAGCGGCGGCGTAGTAGGCGGTGGAAGATGGCAAGATCGGCGTCGCCGTCGTATTTCGCAAGGATTGTGGAGGCACCGCGTTGGTGAAATCGGACCTGACGAGAGAAAGGATCGTCAGGAAGGGGACGATTTTAGAGAAGGATGGGACGGGGAGGCTCACATCCACTGGACGGGTCCCGGCGGTACGCTTTGGCTGCTGATACCAAAGTCGAACTGCCAATACGGTACATTTGTCGTCAGACTCGGGATTCGGGTGTGCTCCAGAACGAGCCCCAAACGCAGAAAGAAGTCCGTACCGCGATGCCTTGCCGAACCTGGTCAGGCTCGACCGACAACACGAGAGTATGCTCGTCGTTCCACGGGGCAGAGACTGCGCAAAGGGTCACGTTGTGCTGATAGGGCCACCACCACAAGCTTCCGCCGTCGTACCACGACCAGAGTCCCTCCGGTTCGCTCTGGCCGTCGGTCTTCGATTCGAGTCGGCACGAGAAAACGCCGTGGGACCCGGACGAGTCTCCGTACAGCGCCGCGTAGGTCCTGCAGCGTCGGAGGGATTAGTGCCATTCCGTACGAGCCAAGGGCATTAAAGGCGAGTCAGACTGACCCTCTGAACGGGAACCTTAATTCGCATGGTGGGCCCAGTGTTGACAGCGGCAAGACTTGAGGATCGCCGCAGCTGGCAAAAGTCCCGCCGTACCATTGCGATGCATTGTACACTTCCGTTTTGCCCCTATAGAAGTGCCACGGTCCCGAGTACAGGACGGCGACGTCCTGATCGTCGACCGTCTCGTTCAGGGCCATGGCGCAGTGCCGCTATACGGCGAGTCGCGGCCTGAGACGGGCCGTGCACTACGACGCCTGCGCGAGTATGCCTGGCCGCGCCGGTGCCTGCGTTCTGGCCGCTGCAGTGACTTTGCGTTGGATCGATGTGGGGGGCCGCAAATCGTCGGGAGATGAGCTGGATCGAAGCTCAGAAGCGAGTCGACAAGCAGACTGCGAGTTTATGCGCTCTTCCAGGGCGAAGCAAGCAGGCTCAAGGCCGTTCAGAGAGAGATGAGAGCAAGTGAAGGAGCGGAAGAGCTCGCTGGGCTCGGGCTCAGCGAGCAATTCAATTCGGAGCCAGGTGCGCGACGGGATCATCGGGAACGATATGTCAGAGAAAGGCTACAGAATGCTCATGGGGAAAGGAAGATGTTGCGGGTATACAGGTCCGGGATATGATATGAATGAAGCGTCTAGAGAAAAAGCGCCGGATGAACGTCGCTCATGGAGTCTTTCATTATCGCGGCTTGAACGAGTCGGGATGCTCTAAAGGAGCGTCTAGGTCGAGGTCGTCAAGATGGGCGCGGTTACGAGTGGGCGATTCTAGTGTCGGAGAGTCTATCGGGTCGTCAAAGGGCGAAGGGCCGATGGTGCCGGCGTCCGAAGCAGGGGTAATGATGACGGGAGGCGGACCCATCGACGAGCGCTGGTGATAGTCGGAGCCGTACGTGCCTGCGGCCGAAATCTCGGACGCGGCATACTTGTCGTCAAAGGGACCCTGCGCGGCCTGAACGATCGTAAAGTCTGCAGACGTGAGGAGGGAGAGCGGTTAGGTCCCCTTTCGAGCCTGAGAGCAGCAGCAGACTTTGTGGGCGCACCTGGAGTGTCTGCGCGCGGACGAGATGAGCCACCCGCGATAGTCGCCGATCCGTCGTACTCGCGCATGGTCGCAGAAGCCGCGTTCGGTCCTCCGAGCCAGAGACAGGTAGAAGAGGCGGTCGCTGGACTGTCGACGATACTGCTCCGTAGGCTGTGCATATCGGGTGTCCAACTGAGCGAGTGCAAGCTGGTGCTCCTCTGCGATGATGCACTCTTGCGAGCCGAGGCGCGTCGGCGAACTCGGAAGAGGTACCAAACTGCGAGGACGGCGAGGACGACAAACAGACCGCCGAGACCGACGCCGAGACCGATGCTGACGCCGCCCGGGCCGCCTCCTCCTCCTTGCAGAGAGGTAGGCATATTCGTCGTAGTCGCAGACGAGGTCGAGGGAGGGAGCATGGGGGTCGCAGTCGTGTTGCGCAACGCGGTCGGCGGGACCGCCGGGTTCATCTCCGAGTACCAGTTGGGACCACCGGGCGTATCGTCGAGGTACGCGTAGGTCACAGAGTCAATCTGGGCGTTGCCAGTACAACCGCACAATCAGCCATCTCGTCGGCCCGGCGCGGCGCGGCCGGTCACTGATGGCAAACGGGGACGAGAATCTGAACGCACCCCGAGTCCGTTGGAGACCTGATCCGGCTGAACGGTCACGACGAGCGTGTAAAGCTCGTACGGCAAGCCATACGCGCTGCACAGAGCGATCGGATTCGCCCGCGCTCCGTTCGTATGCGCTCCGTCGTACCACGCCCACGGCAACGCCGCAGGAACGATGGTCCCGTTCGCGAGGGTGTACTCGAGCCGGCAACTAAAGACGCCCTGTCGCGTGTCGGCGTGGCCATTGACGCCGAACCAAGTCCTGTGTGCGCGTCGAGAAGAAAGGGTCAATTGGCGCGTTTGCGGACGCGTAAAAGGAAGTAGGAGGGACCGACGAGTTGGCCGTCAATCGCATTTCGCACGCCTCGCCCACGGAGGAGGCATTGCCACTCCCGCCGCAGTACGTGAGCGTGTCGTGCTGCCATCCCGTCGTATTGTCGGTCAACTGCGCCCATGGACCAGTGAATTCGAGAGCCGCATTCTGGTCGTCGATGGTGGTGTTAAACAGGAGCGACGAGACGGGCGTGCTCGACATGCTGAGCGGGTCCGGAGCCCTTGCGCAGCAGACACAGCGCTGCAGTGCCTCTAGGTCAGTCGAGAGTTGGGCGAGCGTAAGGAGTTACGCGACCGACGAGCTGATCGCGCTTGTGGGCGGCGCGTCGGCCGAGAAAGAATTGTCAGACCGGCCCTTTTTTCCAGCACATGCAATGCGCATATGCACCTTCCGAAGCGAGCGACAATTCTGGGGGTAACCAAAGGCACATCGGAGCGAGTGCCGGAACGAGGAATTTTGCTCTCGTACCAAATAAGCCCCTTCCTGCCGCAATTGAATGTCGGTGCTGCTGTTGTCGCTCGTGGCTCTATAAACCTGCATGATGCGCAGTAACAAGCAGAAGAATGAGACCCCTATCACTCGTTCCGAGTATGACACAAGTCACGCGTCTCATTGCAACGCGCCAAGTTGGGTCCGGATCTCGTGAATGACCAAATTCTCGGTCGAGGTGCCGTCCCAGCCGCGGTGACCGGACGTGGTCGTCATCCAACGGCAAGTCGGGTCGATGTCTAGGGCGCGGGGCGGGCGAGAAACGGTCCAAGTGTCAGTTGAATCGCGAATCGCGAATTCGGTGCGAGGCACACGATTTCAGAAAAGGCAGTGATTGCACTCACGCAGATTGCTGACAGTCCCGCCATAGTGTCCCGGCACGACCGTCGCCCCGATCGGCATCCTCCGGTCTTTCATATGCATCCCCTTCTCTCCCGCCGCCTCCGTCGCCTCCGAACCAGCGGCAGCCTCCATCGCCGTCTCGACGTCCCACAGTCGCACATTGTCCCAACTCGCGCTGAGGAGGTGTCTCCCGTTCGGGAGGGCAGCGACCGCACTGACGGGACCGGTCGAGTTGGGAAGGGACAGGGTCGAGAGTGGCGACGAGGAGCGGAGGTCGTAGATCTCGATTGAGGGTGAGCGCCGCGCCACATAGAGGTGAGAACCGGAAGGAGACCAACAGGCCTGTTCGATCGTGTACCGTAGCGCGGATGCGGTCAGAAAAAGGAAGTCAGTTTGCGGTCTCCCCTTCAAAGAGGCGGGCGGAACTGACCGAAGTGCACCACCCGGCGCTCTTTCCGCCCTTGCCTCGATACGGCCTAAACCTCCTCACTAAACCCTTCGCCTCTCCCCCTTCTCCCGCTCGCCGATCCCACAACAAGACCGTGCCGTCGAACGCAGTACTGACAAACACGTCTGAACCGAGTTCGGATGCGCCGGCGGAGTTGGTATCGGACCCGACGAGCGGGACGTCACTCCTCGCTGTGGCCGATTTGCGGACTGGCAGGATCGAATGCGGGGCGGTCGAGACCGGCAAGAGGGTATCGTCAATCTCGCCATCCGCATCCGCGTCCGCATCTGCATCCGCATCCGCGTCGGCGTCCGCGTCGGCGTCCGCGTCGGCGTCCGAGCCGGCTGCATCATGACTCCTCGCAGCAGAACCTCCTCCGCCTCCTCCCTTGTCGTCACTCCCGGCCGCTTGATCTGTCCGTATCCGCCCCGGCGCGTCAATCCACTCTGCATCGTCGGCCATGTCGACGTCTCCGTTCGTCGTGGAAGACAAGGGTCGAGGAGGATGTCGTGGACGGTACGCGATGGACGAGATCTGACCGGAATGGGCGAAAAAGGGCCGGACGGGGACGCCCGTGTCGAGGTCCCATTGCTGCGCAGGCGGAAGGCGGGCATCTCTCGAACGGTCAGTCCGCCCGATCGATCCTGGACATGAAAGCTCTTGCGCTCGAAGGGAGGTAAGAGACTGACCAATATTCGCCCGTCCCAGCCTCCGCTCAGGAAGCTCTTTTCGTCTTGATCGAGTGCGAGGACGGAAACGGCGGCTTTGGGCGAGTGCCCGCGCGACGGATCGGCCGTCGGGGACGCGGCGGACCGAAACACGTGACGGATCTGGCCCTCGTCGTGCCGGACCGTCCAGAGGTTGACGGATCCTCGCTGCGGAGGGGGTTTCCGCCCCGACATCTCAGCACACGATAGCCTCGGTTCTCGTTTTTTGTTCATGGAGAACGCACCGAAGTTCCGCTGAGACCCCATAGTTCTTCCTTTTGTACCGCGAGCGAGTAGACTGCGCTCTGTGGACCCCATGCGCCCGTCTTGGGTCCCCAGCGTACGCGCGCCGCTCTCGGCTGCTGCTGCTGCTGGACTTGGTCGGTCGGAGTGTCGCGAGTCGAAGTCGGCGGCTCCAAGAGGTCGTCGATCCAGTCTGGTTGGGGTTCTTCGTTCTCCCAGTAGCCGCTCAGGACGGGTTGGCGAGTGTCGGTTCCGGGAGGACGTTCGTGCCCTCCGACCTTGCTGGTGAGGTTGGGCACGAGCGGGTTGTCTACGCCTGACCCGTTCAAGGTCGCGTAGAGGGCATACCTGCGCACGTACCCGTCGCTGCCTCCGGTGTAGAGATGAGAGGAGCAAGGCGGGGCAGCAAAGGCGTGGATCTGGGTCTGGTGGTGCGGGATGGAGAACTGGGCGTCGATGTGGTACGCCGAGGTGCGTTCGAGGGCGGGCTGGGTGGGACGGAAGCGAGCGTGGCGTGCCTTGACCTGCTCCGAGTACGAGTTGAGCGTCATGGCGTGTCCATAGGCGGCGAGGTGGGGCGGCAACAGCGGGCGATTCGAGCCCAGTGAAGCGCGCGTCCAACTCGGCTGGCTCGAGGGGAGCGCACGCTTCTTCCGCCGTCCAACTCTGTCCGTTGCACCACTTCCCGTAAGCTAGTCTGTACAAGTCTGTGGCTACACCGCCTTCCTTGCACCCCGCCCCTCGCCTGCCAGCCCACGAACCGCCGCTCGACGAGGCCGACCTCGAACCTCTCAATTCGAGCTGGGCTCGCCCCCCGGCCAAATCCACGACCCCGCTCCCCTCGCCAACCTCGCCCCGCTCGAACACGCTACGCAGACTTCGCCAATGCACGTCTAAATCTGGAAACCAGGCACCGTCAAGGGAAGGACGCGAGGAGCGAGATGCGGTGGCAGCAGAAGGGGAGGACGAGATGAGCACGGCGATCTCACCCGCCGCCTGGGGAGCGCCCGCCTGCACACGCGTGGCAAGGGGACAGGCAGCAAGGGTTCCAAATCTGCGTACAAGCACGGCTAGGGGCTAGAAAAAGCACCGCACGGGAGGCGTGTTCAGAGACGGGGTTCGCTGACTCTGTTTCTCCCTCTCTCGCCGCTTCACCACCAAGCAGACACCATGCAGAACGACCAGGTGCGTGGCTCCGCTCCTTTGTGCAGCACAATGTGCTCCCTAGCTGGGAGGCATAGAGTGCTGCCTGTGAGTTGGCCGGTTCACGCAGCTGACACTCACAAAACCTTGAACAGGGCCAAGTCGTCGACCTCTACGTCCCGCGCAAGTGCAGTGCGACCAACCGCCTCATCACGGCCAAGGACCACGCCTCGGTCCAGATCAACATCGCCGAGGTCGACGAGTCGGGCAAGATGACCGGCTCCAACGTCACCTACGCTCTCTCGGGCGGTGTCCGCGAGACTGGCGACGCCGACGAGTCCCTCAACCGGTCCGTTCTGCACTCGCCTTGTCCTTTGCCGAGAACGACAAGAGACTGACCTCGAGTCGTGCAACAACAGGCTTTCGACCGCCGACGGCCGTACGTGTTTTCTCCTCCCCGCCGCCCGGCTCTCGACTCGCCTCGACTAGCTCGATCGCTCCAGTGGTGTCGAGATGTACAGAGATGGCGGGAGAGGAATTGCTGACCATTTCGTATGCCTTTGTGCGCGCGCGCAGTCCTCAAGGGCGTCTGGCAGATCTAGAAGCCTCGTTTAAACATAGGCGACTGTAATCGTTTCTGCGGGAAGAAGTGCGCCGTGTTCGGCGGTCAGAGAGAGAGAGAGAGAGTGAATGCTAGGCAGGACCGTGCACGACGGTGCATACGAAAATGCAGCGTGGTGGTTGTTCCTCCCTGCACGTGCCCATGTCCCCACCTTCGGCTCGTCGCTCGTCCTCTTCCAATCCCTGCTCAACACTCGCTAGCGATTACCCTGACTGAACATGGCTCCCGCTCGCAACAGGGACGACGACGACGAGGACGCGGAGGAGGAGAACGCAGCTGCTTCGGCTCCTTTGCTAGGCGTGTACGGATCGCAGGAGCTGCTCTCGCCGGAGGGCGCTGCTTCACAATTCTCTGAGAGTGGGGATGGCACGGCTCCGAATTCGGCGCACAAGGGATTGTTGAAAGGGTTCTGTGCCTACAGCGTCGCAGGAGAGGTGCGTAGACCTCCACAAACCGATCTCTGGGCTACAAGTGCTGATTACTATGACTCTGGGACCCCGTTCCAGGTCTTTGCGATCGTCTCGGCTTCGCTCTTCCTCCCCGTCGTGCTCGAGACGTACGCTCGCCAGAACGGAGTATTGGCGACCGACGACAGGACCACGCCGTGTCCGCCTTCTGGAGGCGGAACCGGAGGATCGCCCGCGCCGTCGGACGAAGTTGACGGACTGCGGTGTGTGGTCCGGCTCGGCGGAACCTGGATTGACACGGGCAAGTCGAGTCGAGTCGAGTCGAACGGCTCCTTCCCCCGTCGACGTTCACATTGCTGCGACGGCAGCAAGAACGACATGGGGCTGACTTTTCCTCCCTTTTTCCCTCTTGTCCGGGCGGGATCGCACGCGGACCAGCTTCTTTCTCGCTCATGGTGTACTCTGCATCTGTGGCCGTTCAAGCTCTGACGGTCATCTCGATGGGGGGTCTCGCCGACGATAGCAAGTCAAGTTCCTTTGCTTTGCTGAGACCCACTTGGAAATCTTTGGCCTTTTTCCCGTCTCCTCCTCGGACCCAAAGACTAACGGTCGAGATCTCCCTTCCTGGTCCACGGGCAGGCCACGCCCGACATCGCTTGCTTGTCAGTTTCGCCATCACCGGCTCAACCCTCTGCATGCTCTTTCTCGCGCTCTCGTCCCAATCGCCCTTGTGGCCAATCTCGAGCTTGCTCGCCCTCTTCGCCAATGTCACATACGGAGCCTCGAACGTCTGCCTCAACGCCTACTGTAGGTGTTTTTGCAGGTGTGTGGAGGGGAGCAGCTGTGCGAGGGACCTGACTACCCGAAACAGTACCAGAACTCGGCCGGAGCGCCCCCTCCGTCCTGCGCGCACGAGGCGAGCTTGTCCGTGCGCGGATCGAATCCACCTCGACTACTCGCCGCCGCCGGTCGTCGTCCACCTCCTCCTCGCCATCGGACACACTTCTGTCTCCCTCTCCAACGCTCGCGCGCGCGACCGAAGCGTACCTGCATGCGCGAGCTCGCGCGACGGGCGAGACGAGTTCGCGCGCGATCGCCTACGGTTACGCAGCCGGGATCGGAGTCCTCGTCGCACTCTTGCCCTTCATGTCCTGGCTCTCTACGGCTTCTGGAGCGGTCGAAGAGCGCGACGGGACTTGGCCACTCAGGGTCGCTGTCGCTCTCAGCGGCTTGTGGTGGCTCGTCGGGACGGCGTTTGCGGCAGTGTGGCTCCGCCCGCGACACGAGCCCAACACGTCTCAGTCGAAAGAGAACCGGTCCCTTTCGTATGGCGCGGCGATCGCGCAGGGGTGGAGAGGCCTCGGTCAGATGCTCGGCGAATGGCGACGGTTGCCGCAGGCTTTCGTCTTCCTCGTATCGTGGTTCTTTCTGAGCGATTGTGAGTCCCGGTCGCTTCCCGCACACGCACACGACGCTCAGTCTCGCCCGTTCCGAACTGACCCTTGACGTTCCTCGACGACCTCTAAAAATTGGGAGGGGCCTGCCAGGCTTCGCCACCATCACCTCGACTGCCGTCCTGTTCGCAAAGACCTCGCTCAACCTTCCCACCTCGTCGCTCATCGTCATCGCTATCCTGAGCCCTCTCTCCGGATTGATCGGCGCCCTCGCCGTACCGAGGATCCAGCATCTGCCATCGATGGCCCGGTTCAACCTGACGACTCATCGGACGCTACTCTGCCTCGTCGCGTTCGCCACCATCATCCCACTCTGGGGCTTGCTCGCCCTCCGATCCGCTTTACAGATGTACCTCCTCGCCTGCGTGTTCGGCCTCATCTACGGCTCCTTCCAAGCCTACGCGCGTTCGTGCTTCTCCGACTTGATCCCGCCGGCGAGATCGGCCCAGTTCTTTGGCCTCTACTCGGTGACGGACAAGAGCTCCTCCTTCCTCGGGCCCTTCCTTGTCGCGATGGTCACCAACGCGACCGGCGAGATCCGCTACGCGTTCTGGGTCATCCTCGCGCTCATGGTGGTCTCGCTCCCGGTTCTCGCAAGGGTCGACGTCCAACGCGGGTCCGAAGACGCGGAGCGGTACGAGAACGAGATCAACGCACTCGCCGTTGAGGCGCAAGTGCTACCAGAGGGTTAGGATCGATGTCACATCAATAAGTTCCAATCACTTCCGAGCCGTTTGCACAAGAGGGGTATGTCGCGTGGCTTATTGCAGCGTTTCCAGCACGATGCCGGCTGCGACCGTCTCTCCGTTTCTCCGGAACAGCACTCGGCCCATGTTTTTGTTGACCGAGAACGGCTCGATGGGGATCGCACCGGAGCGTCCACCCGAGGCTGCGTTTCGGAGCTGGACCTTGATGCGCGCGGAGCAGCCTTTCGTGAGCATCCTGCGAGTGAAACGACTCGGCTGCATTAGCTCGACGAGGTGACGGGGCAGACGACAGACAAGCCAAAACGGACCTGGGCTTGGCCTTGGTGACCTGTCCGCTCGCCTTGTCGAGAATCGCATCGAGGCTGGCGATCGTGGCGGGGATGTCTCGGCTGTGGTGGAAGAGCTCGACGGCGTACCCGGCCGTGATGGGATATTTCGGCTCAAACACGATCACCTGCGCCGTGAAAGAGGAGACGACCGGCACCATCTGCGACGGCGGGCACAGTACCGAACCGACACTGTAGGACGAGGATCGCGTCAATTTCCTTCCTCGGCCAAGAGCACGATATCCAAAGTAATTGCTCGCGCGACTCACCCGAGCTGATTTGCCTCGATGCCGGACAAGAAGACGGTGGCGTTCGAGCCTGCGAGTGCGTACGGCACGAGCTCGCCGTCCACTTCGAGTGCTGGTTGCGGTGGAAGAGTGAGCGAGCGGCTCGAGTTACTGGATGCGAACCGCAAAAACAATCTGCTCACCTCGGACCAGACCGGTCTCATCTCCGGGCAGAGCCGCCAATTTCTCCCCAACCTGGACGATCCCGCTCTCGATCCGACCCGACACGGCGAGTCCCGACGCCGTCGCCGACTGGCCCTTGAAGACGTTCGAGACGGGTATCCGCAGAGGCGCCTCGAGTGCGCGAACGGGGACGTCGAGCGAGTCTGAGCTCGAGTGCATGCACAGTCAGCGGTCTGAGCGCGCCAGCGACTCTTAAAGGAAGGAAACGGTAATCGAACTTACCGAGTTGCTCCACCAACGTCGGGCCCTCGTACCAAGACTTCAAGATCTCATCCGAGCGCGAGACGAGGTTCTCGCCCGACATGGCGCCGACGGGGATGTAAGCAACCTTGGCAGGTTGAAAGCCCGTCTGGGTCAGGAACGGCTGGAGCTGTTCCCGGATCGCTTCGAACCGGGATTGAGCCCAGCGGACCTGGAGTGAATGGGCATGTCTCTCATCAGCTCTCGGGAAGCGTTGTTTGCGCGCGCATCGAAAAGCAAACAGAAAGAGAAAAAAAAAGCTCCAGAACGCACCGCATCCAGCTTGTTGACCGCGACGACAAGCTGCTGCACCCCAAGACTCCGCACCAGCACAGCATGCTCGCGCGTCTGCCCGCCCCCTTCGAACCCTTTCTCAAAGCCGCCGCTCGATCCATCGACGACGAGGATCGCCGTGTCGGCTTGCGCCGCGCCCGAGATCATGTTCGGGATAAAGTCGCGGTGGCCGGGGGCGTCGATGAGGGTGAAGCGGCGATGCGGCGTCGCGAACGAGTCGATTGCGACGTCGATCGTGACACCCCTGTAATATCACGCGGCGCAGAGTTAGCCGAATCCACAGCCTCCGCGCCAGCAAAGGAAGCGGCTTGACGTACCGCTCGCGTTCCTCGTCCATCGCGTCGAATGTCCAGGCATAGGCAAAGCTCCCCTTGCCGATCTTGTCACTCTGCCGCTGGTAGTTGAGGATCTCCTTGTCCGAAGTTTCGCCGAGCTCGTGCAGGACCCGTCCCATCAAGGTCGACTTGCCTGCGTCGACATGACCTGTTGACACGGTGCGCGTCCGTGTGAGCCTTTGAGCTAATCAAAGCCGAGCCGCATGATCGGGAAGACTCACCGACGACCACCAACGACAGCACCGGCTTCTCAGTCTTTTCCTTCGCTCGCACCTCTTCCAGAATCTTCTCCTTTGCGATACTCAGCACGGGTGCGTCATCGTCCGCCCCGTTCGTCGTCATAGCCGTGTCCTCGTCCTCCTCCCGTTGTCGTTGCCGTTGCGCCTCCTTTTGTGCCCGCTCGACTTGCAGCAACGACCCCGACTCTGGCGCGCCGAGTCCCATCGCTTCCATGTCGGCTCGGAGAGCATTCACAGGGGCCGGCACCGGCGGAGGCAGCGAAGCTTGTTGCTGTTGTTGTTGTTGGCCTGCGGGGACTTTCTTGATCGACATGCTTGAGCCACTGGGCTTGGCAGTCGCGGTCGGTCCGGGTGTCGAAGGTCGAGAATTGCGCGCCGATCCCGCTTGCGAAGTGGATGTCGCCGTCGCGGCCGCCGCTGCCGCTGCTTTCTTCGCCTCTTTCGCCCGCCGCGCTTCTGCAAAGAGTTTTCGTCGCGAGACGGGTGTGTAGAGAGGGAGGGAAGGATTGGGAAGCGGCGATAGAGGAGGGGAACGGAACAAGGTTGTTGAGTGGATGGTTTTTCCGAGGCGGAAAGACAGGGAAGAGAGAGAGAGAGAGAGAGAGGAAAAAAGGGACGGACAAACAAGTAGGGGGGAGGTGGTCAGCGAACCCTTGCTCGAGAGCCACCTGAACGCTCTGACCTTGTTGCAGCTTTCCTCCCTCCTCCCTTTCCACCCGCGCAAGCGATAGTGAGCGCCGCGACCGCGCACCTGCGCACCGCTCAGTGCTCATCTCCTCCCCGCACCAGGCACCGCCACGCCAACCGGTCGTCGCGTGCCCGCTCCACTTCCGGTCCCGTTCGTCCGCGACCCAGCCCCAGCCCCAGCCACAGCTCCAGCTCCAGCCAACGCCGTCCCCTTCCTCGCTTCGAGGACCTTATCGTCCGGACTCGGGCCGAACAACACGGGCGTCATGGGCGCGAGCATTGTCGACAGCGCCGGGACGGTGGCCACCACTGCTTGGGCTGAAGAAGAAGCAGCGGCGGCTGGCGCGAGGGCCGAGGCGAACGCGGAGGGAGCAGCTGAGAGAACGTGCTCGGAGGTGACGGCGGCGGCCGACGTTCTGGGAGGGAGACCGTCGATAATCATGGGGAGCGCGTCTGGCGTTTCCTCCTCCGACGACGGCGGCGGCTGGGCTGAAGACGACGAGGGAGACGTCGCGCCCGCGGCGCCTGACTCGTTGTATGATCTCGGCGGTGCAGGGGCAGGATTCGAGCCGGCGCCGGCGCTGGCAGCAGTGGCTTTGGCGGCTTTGGCGGCGAGCATCTTTTGTTGAAGCTTGGAGAGCTTCTTCTCGGGCTGCTGCTGCTGCTGCTGTGATGGCGACTCTGCTCCGAGTTGGGGCGCTGCGCCACCCGCGGCTCCTCCTCCTCCTCCTGGCTGCCCGACTGCTGGTGGTGCTGCCAGTGCCCGCTTCGCCTTGTTCGCCGCCATCTTGGCCGCGAGCTTGTTTTTGGGTGCCGGTGCTGGCGATCCCCCGTCTCCGTCCGCGCTCGCCGACGAGGACGACGGCGTCCGGAGCGAGAGGGAAGCGAGCTCCGCCGTTGGCGGTAGCGCGCCCGTCTCGTCTTGCACTATGACCGCAGATCCCTCGTGCACGTCGGCGTCTGCTCCCGAGTTTTCGACCAGGTCTTGCGTCGGAGGAGGAGGAGACTGTAGACTGAGGGCCTCACCTTGCTCTTTTTGCTTCCTCACTTCCTTCTTGTGCTGCTCGTCTGGTTGTTGGCGGGGGTTCACCCCGGATCAGCTACCGTGGTGGGTTGTGCGGACTGAAGGTAAGGAGGGCGTTACCTAGCAAGTGGGCGATTGATCCGTCGACGTCAAAGTAGCTGTCCCAGAGCGCGTCTCGGATCTGCTTGTCCGAGATGGGCGAGTCGGTGCCGAGAACGGCCTGGACTTGGGAGAAGGCGTGGGCCATTTGGGCTACATGTCGCAAAGGTTCAGTTGCGAGTGCAGGTCCACGAGGGGCAGGGACGCTGACGGACCTTGCTGTTCCGACGTCATGTCTTCTGCTCGAAGAGAGCGGGGTCAGTCGGTACAGCACGGTTTGATGGAGGGGGTGGCGCACCATAGTAGTCATCGTTGCCGTCGAAAGCGCCGTCGTCGAGCTCGTCTGCGGTGCACGTCGAGGTGAGCCAGGGTCAGGGGAGCGACCAGAGGGAGAAAGCAAGGGCGAACCTGCGAGGTCGAGGTTCTTGACTGCGCGGTGGCGGGACTGGATGGGATGGCAGAGGCCTGGCTGTCAGGGCAGTCTGTACTGGCAAGTGCTCTGCGGTGCAAAGTGCTCACCATCGTGGGCGGTCCGCGTCGTCGGTCGAGAAGAGAGAGAGAGAGAGAGAGTGAAAGAGACGACTCGACAGGACCTTGCCTCTGACCACGCACTCACACTCGGACTAGACTTGCCTGTAGCCTTAAAAAGATGCCTCCGAGACGCAACGCTGCACGCCCTCCCGCTCCCGCTCCCAACACCACAAACCCCTCCTCCTCCTCCTCCTCCTCCGCCCCACCACCGCCCCTGCCGCCTTCACTACAGCACGGCAAGGACAAGGCACGCGAGACTGCCCACGGAATAGTCGGCGCAGTGCACGCACTCTGGTCAAACTACCTCGAACAGAGTCAGTCCCCCGCCTCCTCCCTCTTCATCCGGCTGAAACTGACCCGCCCCGAGTGACAGCCCCCGCCCGCTTGAAGTTGGTCGACAGCTTCATGTTCTTCCTCATGCTCACCGGAATCGCCCAATTCGTCTACTGCTTCGCCGTCACAAACTACCCCTTCAACGCCTTTATCGCAGGGTCAGTCGCGCTCTCCCTCCCTCTTTGTTCCGGTCCTGACACCGACCCTCGCGCACACTCGTGCAACAGATTCGCAGCAACCGTCGGTCAATTCGTCCTCTGCGGCGCGCTCCGGATCCAGTCCAACCCCGAAAACCGACCTTCCCGATCCTCTCTCCAGAACGGTGAGCCTCCCACCCACTTTCGGCCCCCTTTCAAGTCCAGATGACTGACTGACTCACTCGCTCACCCACGGCTCCCAGGGCATTCGGCGATTTCCTGTTCGGCAGCATCCTCTTGCACTTCTTTGTTTGGTGTTACCTCGGTTGAGAACCCTTCAACAAACCCGCTTTCGTCACCCTGTGATTACTACCCCAGAATTCTACAACTTGGCCGGCATCTGCGCCATCTTTTCAAACACGGCCGGACCTTCTCTCCCAAGCGCGGTGGCGCAAGCCTATCATCGGGCGAAAAGCGAAAGAGTTATCGTCAGCGATCAAATCAAAGCGGCACTCCTTCGTCCGAGCCGGAAGTCGAGGAACATGTTTCCAAGGGGGAGAAGAAAAATAGGAACGACCGAAAGGAAAGGAGGCAAGAGAGAGATAGACTGACCACTGCGTCCGCCCCGGCCCGTCTAAACCGTTCAACACCCTCCGCGTCTCCCGCGCCTCCCACTCCAATCAGCACAATCCCTTTCAACCTCTCTTCATCCGTCCGACTCCGGAGCAGCTGGGCCAACCGGGCCACATTCCCGAGCGCGAGCGGGTGCACCGTCGAGCCGGCGAGGCCGCCCCACCCGCTTTGGAGGGGTCTGTCTCCTCCGTCGCTAGCATTAGTCGAGGAGGGCATAGCCAAGAGTCGGTCGGTGGCGGCGGCGGCGAGAGGTCGACCGGAAGAGGCGGGGTCTCGCGGAACTGGCGTTTCCTGATCCGCAAAGACGAGACCTGGGAGTGGGGTGGGGTGGGTGATCGATTTGGAACGGGCGTATCAGTATCTGGAAGAGGCTGTCGTTCGAGGACAAGCGAGACAAAAGAGGGGCAGACTCACCTTGACCGAGGGTGTTTGTCGCGGTCAGGAACGCGATCGGATGATGTTTCTCATTCGGAGTACCGACAGATCGTAGAGCCGCAACGACCGCTTCGAATTGATCTGTGACGCGCGCGCGCAGATAATTGGAAGTCGTCAGCACCGTAACCGAATTCGTCGGCCGTCGTGCGGGCCACACACACACACCTTGATACGTGAACGGTGGCAATTTGACTCCGACGAGCAAGTTTTGCGACGCATAGGAAGCGAGCAGCTTCATGTACTCGGCGAGGGCGCCTTGGTGATAGGCCGGTGGCGGATGGCCTGATGTGCGGAGACAGGAAAAAAAAAAAAGAAAAAAGGTCAGCAGCGCGCGAGTCGGTCAAGGACAAACGGCTAACGCCAATTCACCTGGAATGTTTGGGCACGAGGCGTTGAACCTGAGGCATTCAGCGTCTCTCGCCCGTCAGTTCGCCTTCTCTTGGATCACTTGCAGGCGGAGAATTTTGGCGCCAGCGGAAAAAAAAAAAAGAACGAAAACGCACTCGACCGCGATCACCTCTCCCACCTCGTTCGCGAACCGTTGCAGCATCTCGAGCATCACTTTCGTCTCCTGTAAGGACCCAGTGATGCTCACGATGATCTGCTTCCTTTTTCTTGCAGCCCCGGACTGGTACTGGTGGGTCTGCGACTGATCTTGAGCGAGCAAAGCCCGCAACCACGTCAGGTACGAGCGGAGCGGGTGAGGCGAATAACCATAAGAGTTGATCGACGAATGTGCATCAGGTCCAAAGAAGACGACCTGCGAGTTTGCTGACCGGTCAGCCTAAAGAGAGAGAGAGAGACTCGTACGGAGCAGAGCGGGTGACTAACCTGATGCAACTCAGGCTGGTCCGGGAACCCATCGAGCGTCGCAGTCCTCGTCGTGATAGCGCTCGTGAATGGGTTTGCCCAAAGCGTAGCGAGGTCTTGCTCCGAAGACGCCCATGGGCACGCAGAGTTGAGGATGGGGACTTCGCCTCGACGAGGCCCGCGAGGGAACAGACGGGGCATGCTCAGCGGGACGCGACAGTCCGTTGGGCTGTCGAGCAGGCCCACCGCGGCTGGCAGCGCTGCAGGACCTGCTTCTTATCGGCGAGATGAGACATTCGCTCGGCATGGACTCCGCGGCGTTTCCGAGGAAAATTCGCCGTAGTGCAGGTACATGTTACGGACAAAGATTGCAATCGAATAGAGAGAAAGAAGAACAGCGATAAGATTATCGGGAAGGGACGATGGCGGTCGGTCGATCGGGTGCGACTTGAATTCGAGCGCTCGGATCGGCAAAAGACGGCTCAGGTATAGCTAGGCTTTGACGACCGACGCGCCGCCGCCCAACTCGACCGCGAGCGCGAGCGCGACCTTGGCAAACTCGGCAATGTGTTCGATGGAGTACCCCTCCTGGTCGATCGTGTCGCGCGTCGAGTGGATGTTCTTGCAGGAATCCTCAAACGCCGATTCAATCGTGAATGCCGACGGGACTCCGACCTTGGACCAGCTCGCGTGGTCCGAACAGGCGTAGCCGCATTTGGTTTCGACCGATTTGATGTCGGCGTACTCGGCGACGACTTTGGTCAAGTAGGCCGTAAAGTCGGGGTCGACAAAGTCCTGGATGATCCCGATGGTCGGCTCCGTACCCGGCTTGACGTACTGTAGTCATATAGTGTCAGCTTCCGGCCAAGGGCTGGCCGCGAAGGAAGGGGACGAGGACTCACCGCGGTCATGTCCATCTGCAACATCGCCCGGACCTTGACACCCCTCGACGCATAGTCTTGTGCTATAGCATTACTGCCCAGCAACCCGCCCTCTTCGCCTGAGGCCCAGTGCAGTTCCACCGGGGAATGTGTCGGATTAAAGCCACTCTCGACGAGCGCCTTGAAGGCGGACAGAATCGAGGTAGTGCCGCTCGCGTCGTCGTCGGCTCCCGGAGCGGGGAGGAACGGCAGCAGGTTGGTCGAGTCTGGGTTGGAGAACACATATTAGCTCGCTGGTGTGCATAAGGGTGTGCAGGCGTGTCTGCGAACGCTTTCGCGGGCGAAAGTTGGTCGGGCAAAAGAAGCGAGCGGGACGGCCCGAAAGTCTCGAGTCCGACGTCGCTTTCGACTCCATGTCTGCAAGCGTATGGGCTCAGGGAAGTAAACTCACCCTGGTGTGCGCCGAGGATGACGATGCCGTTGGTCGAGTTACCGCTGAGGTCGTGACCAGACGACTCGGGCTCGAACCTCGCAATGATCGAGTGCTGTCCCCACGGGTGCTTGAACTCGCGCACGTCGATCTTGAGGTCCTTGTTCGACGCGGCAATCTGCTCGACCTGGCCGAGGAGGAACTTTTGGCTTTGCGCGCCGGTCTCGGAGCGGTAGTAGCGAGTGCGGAATGCGGTGAAGCTGCTGAGGAACTTGCGCATGTTGGCTTGGTCGAGGCGCTTGAAGAGGGGCTCGAGGTCCTTCTTCTGGTACGAGAGCTTGTTCGGGAAGACTTCTGCGAGCGGCGACGGGCGATGCAACGAGAAGCGGGGTCAAATTTCCGATTCTCGACGCTGTATCGCCAGATCTGCGCCTCGCACGAAGTATTTGAAGGGGGCACGCACCCCGGACAGAAGTGGTCAAGATCTGCTGCTCGTTCGTGACGTCGATGAAGCGGGTTCCGGTCAAAGTCAGGAGCGCCTTTTCGCCCTCGGTCATGGTGATCGGATCCTCATCTTCGCCGAGGCGAACTTGTACGACCTCGGGAGCTTCAGCGATGAACTGCTCGAGCTGGACTGCATGCTCGAGGGGCAGGGCGGCAACGGCGGCTGCGATCTCGGTGCGCGATCGGATCGACGGAGAGAGAGAAGGGGCGGCGAACGCGATCTGCTGCCCGTTCGGCGAGTCTTGGAGCGGCAGGGCGGTAGCGAGCGTGGCGAGGCACGCAGCCACGAGGGTCGAAGTGAAGCGCATAGCGTGTATGCTGCAGGCGGCGGAGGAGCCGAACGAATCGGGTGGGGCAGAGCGACGAGGGGGAGGAGCGTGCAAAGGACAAAGGTAGCGAGTCAGACCGATGTCGATACGCTCGTTCGAATGCGTGACCAAGGCGTTATTGACCCTGCGAGCGTGCTAGAAGGAGAGCAAGAGCTGCTGACAGCGCTGATCGGCCGAGTCGGTCGAGTCGGCTCTTGGATCTTGAGATGAGCGACGACACCTCGCGGTTTACACTCGCCGACGAGCGTGACGCCACAGCTGCCAGTAATGCTCGGAAGAGTGAGTCTCGCCCACGTAAGCTGGAGGCACAGTGACCTGACGGCGTGTGGCTTGTGCGCAGCTCGCTCATCTCGCCATCGAGTAAACCCGCCGCCCATAACTCCTCGAGACCGGGACATTCGACATGGAACTGACTGCAGCCGAATGCTCGCGACACAGTGCTCTCCTGATCTCAATGTGTCTCGCCGGGATCAAGCGGTCTACCGGTCTCTCGTCAGTCATCACCCTTCTGATCTCCCCCTTCGTCCCGACTGCCCCGCTCGTGCCAGCGACGGTCTACTGCAGAAGGTACACGCTATAGTCAGTACAGCTAACGGTCTCCGTTGCCGTTCTGCAGACCTGCCTTGGCCAAGTTGTCGAGTAAAGATCTACGTCAACTCGCCTCAACCTGTGCGCTCGCAATCTCACGGTCGACTTCCTTGCAAGCTGACAGTACAACGGATGTCGCAGTTCTAGAGATGGGAGAGTGGGGGATGGACTTGGCAGTGTACGTTCTCCGGGAGCTAAAGAGAGCTTCTCGGACCGTCTCACCGCAGCGTGGCGGACGGTTAACTGAAGCCTATCCCGCGTGCGCAGGGTCGTCATGGGTCGGTCATCCGCATTCGAACGCCGGCGGTGACCCAAAGGCGGGTCCGAACTTCCCTCGACCGGTCAGTCTGACCCCGGGCCTCCTCGCGCCACTTTCGAACCCCTCCCTTTTTGGACACTCGTGTTGTAAGAGTATGGACGTGCTCCTCGCGGGACTCGAGAGCGACAGTGTCAACAGCGAGACATGATCAGGCAGGAGAGCAAAATGCGTATATCATCGGTCGGGCGGGCGGCTGCGCGAGCCCAGCTCGTACATACACACAAAAGACCCAGCAAAGAAAATCCTCATACAGCATCCCACGTCCTTCTCTCTCTCCCTCTGCATCACTTCTTCTTCCTGCCGCCACCTTCAAAGCCAGGCCGGCCCTTGCTCCGCGCCTTGCCACTCGTGGTCGAGATCTTTTTGCCGCCACCACCGGCGGCCGTCTTGCTCTTCTTGACGCCCATCTTCTTGTCCTTGACGGCCTGCTTGCGCGCTGCGAGGTTGGCATTCCGCTTCGCCACCTTGTCCGAGATGGTCTTCTCGACCGTCGCCTTGCGGTCCGACCTGCGTGGGAAAGCACCGACGAGTCAGCCACGTCATCTCCAATTCACAAAGAGTGCAAGACAACCATCATCAGCAACGCACCAGGCCTTTGCACTCTTGCGCTTCTCGCGCTCTTGCCGCTTCGCCATCTTCTTCAACCTCGTCTCGTCATCGCGAACCTTCTCTCCCTCGGCCTTGAGCAACACCTTCTCCCACCGTTCCTTGTCCTCCTTCTTCTCCCGCTTCTCCGGGTCGAGCGCCTCGAGCCGCTCCTTGCGCTTCTGCAAGATCTCGAGCGCCTGGTTCGCGTCCTTGGGAAGCGCGTGGCGGTTCTTTTTCAGCGTGCCGGCGGCGGCTTGCATCTTTTTCAGCGCCTTGGGCGTGAGAGCGGCGTCGGCCGTCCGCTCAGAATAGGTGGCAAAGTCAAAGTTGGAAAAGGTGAGCGAAGAAGGGTCGGTCGAAGTCGACGTCGAGGCGACTGCGGCGCCAGAGTGAGGGACCATAGCGCCCTCGCCGACCGAGTCATCACCCTGAGAGCCGAGGCAACCATGTCAGAGAATGTTCGACGGCTGGGAAAGCGACCAGAGCGAGCGCACCTTGACACGCTTGCTCGCGCGCTCGCCGCCATCGTCGCGCTCGCCAGCGTTGGCCTTTCCGCCGCCCTTCCGTCCATTGCTCGGCTCGTTCGCGCGCTTCTTGGCACCCTCGCTCTTCTCCTGCTTCATGCGCTCCTTGAGCTTCTTCCTCCGGTTGTCGCGCAGCGCCGCCCGTCGTCTCCGCTCGGCGAGCAAGTCATCCTTGCTCCGAACTTCGCCCTCGCCGTCCTCGTCCTCATCGTCATCGTCTTCCTCGTCGCTGCCTTCCTCGTTAACCGCCTCGCCGCCGTCACCGGCAAGAGCTCCGGACTTGGGTCCCGCCTTTGTGACCCGCTTCTGGGCCTGGATGTCGGCGATTCGTCGCGCGAGCTTTTCGCGCAGTTCAGTGATGGTCGGTGCAGGTGCGTCGGAGGCATTGCTGCCCTTCCGTCCGGCCTTGCTGGCGATGACCCCCTGCGCGTCAAGTTCAAAGACGTCGCCATCCTCGTCGTCCGAGTCGGCAAAGTCCGTCTCGTTCGGCGAGTCCACCTCGTCCTCGCCTCCGTCTTCACGCCATTCTTGACCGTTCATCTCGCCGTCCGACGAGTCTTCGCCGTCGTCGTCGTCGCTGGCATCGCCGGCTGCACGCTTCTTGCCCTTGCCGGCCAATTTCGCCGCCTGGATTTCGGCGATCGTCTTTGGCTCGTCCGGGTCATACTGTCGTTCGGCACGATTTCTCCATCAGGCCGAGCTCTGTGGAGAAGTTGCGCAAAGGAGGCAGGCACTCACGCGTGCAAGACGGGCCTTGCGTTTTGCGTCGTTCTTGGCCTGGCGGAGTTCCTCATCCTGCTTCGCCTTGGCGAGGGCCTTGCGCTGCGCCTGGGTGAGCTTGCCCTGCATGGCGTACGATCGTGATCAGCTCATGAATATCCCAGCGCGAGACTTCCGAGCAAACGCACCTTTGGCTGTTCAGGACGAGCGTCCTCGTCATCCGAATCGGGGCGGATATAGTGCTTTGCCGGGATGTGCTTCAGCAGCTCGTCGAAGGAAGCATTGTGTGCCTCGAGGCTAGACTATAGGCTCGGCATCAAGAGTCAGTGGGGAACCTCTTGCTGAGCTCGAACGAGACGAGCGACGGTGACCGCTACAAGGGGTGCAGCGAGGCACCTTGATCTGGGCGCGGTCGAGCGTGGCGCCGGCTGGCGTAGTCTTGCCCATCGTCGCTGGCCTGTAACGAGAACGGACGCGTCTCGACTTTTGCGAGCTTCGAGTCTTCCGGAGCGAGGCTGCTTCCGCGTGAAATGATCGATTTTTCCAAGAGGAAGAGAAAACCTTTAGAACTGACAAAGAGGACCAGCTCGGTGAATGCATAAGTAAGAGATACGACAACACGAATAAAAGGTCGCCCGCGAAGCGACGCTCCGAAAAACTTAAGTCCTCTTTCCCCCGCCGCGGCCTCGCGCCCTCGCTCGCCACGACCAGCTTCCCCTCCGGTTGCCACCTCGTTTACCACCTCTGCCGCCACCGCCACCGCGACCCGAACCAGACGCCCTTCTAGGCGCAGGCGGAGCGAGCGCGTCGAATTCGCGCGCCTCCGAGTCGTCCACGTCCGGGTCGAAATTTGCGCCGTTCGTGCTCGTCCGCGCCTTCTTCCCTTTCGGCACCGGCTTGGCGTACAGGCGAGCGTCTGTAGCGTGGCAAAAGGGTTCCCTGGATTGTCAGTGTCACGAATTGATCGCGAATTGGAACACGAGCAGGGGTAACGCACAGCCGTCAATGTAAGCCGCCGACATGGTCGAGATGAACATCGATCCTCTTGGCGGGCTCGAGCCCTCCGCAGGCGGACCGGGCGCAAAATTGGAATTGATCGCGCCGTCTCGACCGTCTCCGCAACGGTTCGCACCAGCAGCAAAGATCCCGCCGCCGCGACCCCGTCTCGCATTGGTCATCTCGTCATCCTCGTCGGCGCAAAGATCGATGATCGTTCCGTTGAGCGAGGCGTCCAACGCAGGCAGGGCATCATCGTAGCCGTCACTCGTCAGGTAGCCATCTGGTCGTCTCGCGGGCCCTTTGCCTTTGCTCTTCTTTGCCGGCGAGATCGCGAAAACTTCGTCCTCGGCGTCGTCGTCGGCAGGCGAGTAGCGCTTCTTGGACGTGGCAGCGCCCGTTGTGCGCTTTTGTGGTGCCGGTGAGGATGGGAACAACGCCGCCGCCAGGTTATCCGTCCGAGCGCCGCCGCCCCTCCCAACCGTCGCCGCCGGGGGAGGGCGTGGGGGCGCTGCCGCTGCTGCGGCTGCTCCGGCAGGCCGAAAAGCAGACTTGGAAGGTCCCGCAACCGGCGCCGGCGCTGCAGTCGGCTCAAAGTCCTCGTCCATGCCGAAGCCGTCGAGACATTCGTTGGTGTGCGCCTCGAGCTCATCGACAGCGAACTGGCAGTGATCGAGGGTGTCAGTGTCACAGCCTGGAAGGACCTCGAGTGAGATTGAGACACGAACCTCGATTGTACAGAGGGGGCACGCAGCTGTAGCTGGCCCAACTGCCTTTTGTTTGCCCTTGCCGCTGCCCTGCCGCGGCGGATCGCGCGAGTCGGCTGGGGGCGGACTGACTCGAGCCACCGGTTCGACGGACTGTTTGCCGCGTTTTGCTCGGAGTCGTGCTACGCGCGAGGGTCATGTTCAGGCGCGGGAACCGAAGCGGGACAGCTTTGAAAGCGGCAAAGAAAAAAGACTCACCGAGCGCCTCCTCCTTCTCGCGTTTCGACTTTACAGCGGTGAGCTCGTACTTTTCGTTCTCGCCGGCACTCGAAGATCCGGTATCGGCGATGGCAATCTCGTCCTCGTCGTCATCCGGGAGGACGAGCATCGCCCTCTGCTCCGACAGGGTCTGGAGACGCTTCGTCGCCTCGCCGTGCTTGTGCTTCTTGGTCGCTGCACCGGCTTTTGTGAGGCTCGTGTCGACGCCCCAGAACGATTCGGGCGGCGGAGGCAGGTTGTCCAGATCGAGTTCGAGTTCGGGTGAAGGCGAGGAGGACGCCGCCGCTGCTTTCGAGGCGCGTTTCTGCCGCGGCTTGGCCCGCGCCGTCGAGTCTGCTACTTTTTTCGAGGCTCGCTTGGCTCCTGCAGCAGGAGCGGTGGCGGCGGCGACCGTTCTGCGTGCCTTTGTATGGGAAGATGAGCTCTGGTCCGAGATGGTCGTCTGCTCGGTACTCGCCGATACGTTGCGGCCTCGGCGCTGTCCAAAGTCGCTCAGGTCCTCCGAGTCATCGGAAGCCACCTTCTGTTTCCTCTTCTTGGCCGCCGGTTTGTTGGGCTCGGTGCGGGATCTCGAACACGGTGGCGGAGACTGGCCCTGCCAGCCCTTTTCGCGCGCGAGAGCTCGCAGAGTCGCACCGCTGTCGGCGATCTGAGTCGCAGACGGGAGGATCTGACCTGAAGTTGGCATACGGGGGTCATCGTCGGACGAGGAGTCGAGAGACGACACAGACGAGAGCCGCCTCGAAGACCGGCCGGTTTTGCGAGTACTCGGGGGGCCCTTGTTCGTGGTCGAAGTTGTCGCGAGTTTGCGCGACGGGGCCTGATCCGGGGCAGCTTTGCCCTTTCCCTTGCCGTCCTGCGCTGCACGGCGTTTGATAGCCGAGCTTGTCCCGACGAATTCGATGTCGGACGACGAGTCATCGGGCGGAGGAGGTAGCAGCCGTTTCGAGGGCGAGCGGAGGGCACTGCCGCCTGCTTCGCGGCCCGAGGCCAAGCGGGACTTGTCGGCACGACGGAACAAGCTCGTCGCCTCTTCGTCGGACGTGCTCATGGCCGCGGCAGCTTAGGGCGGACGAGTCGCGACTCGACGCGCTCGAGTCGGCCCAGGGGAGCCTCGAGTCGGCGCAGAGGTAGCGCTGGAATCGGCGACCGGTCCAGCTACTGGTCTAGGTGCGAACGGTCGCAAGCGTGGGTACGCTCGAGAGTCGCGGTGGGCGAGCCGTGCGCGGTGCGAAAGTCAACAAACAGGCGAGCGGCGAGGTTGACCTCTGACGACACACACGCAGCTCGAGCGGGGTGTGTTAGTCGTCCAGGATGAGCTACTACCTGGGTGCGTAGGCCTTGCAAGCTGCACCGCTGTCCCGCCCCATCTTTGCTGACCTCTTCTCCCCTCCGCCCCCACTTGATCGCAGTCCTCGTCGGAACACTCGACAACCCGCTCTATGAAGCTACCCTCGCCTCGAGCAAAGCGACCTCCTCCGCAACAGCGGCGGCCGCCTCAACCGCGAGTCCGAATGTTGGCGTCCACTCGCCTGCCATCCCGACTTCGTTCTCCATCTTTGGCGCACCTCAGAGCGGTTCGACGCCCAATGCAGCGGCCGTAGCCCGAGGCGGGGCGGGAGGCAGTGGAGCGACGATCGGTTACGGACAGAAGACGGGACCGGACGGACGCCATGTTATGCAACTCGTCGCTCACGCCAGCCTCGATGTCGTCGAGGACGTCCAGTGGACCAACGGCGCAATGCGAGTCCTGGGTCGACTCGGTGCATCCCCTTACGCTGTCAAGTCTCTAACCTAGCTAAGCACTGACAGGTACCTCAAATCGATCGACAAGTTCCACGAGTGGACGGTTTCAGTCTGGCTCACGCCCGGAGGTGCGCTTTCCTGTTCGCTTCGAAATCGGGTTTCTCGCCTCCTGACAAGGTGTCGACACAGGCGTGAAGTTGATCCTGCTGCACGAGCTCAAGAACGACGAAGGGATCCGACTCTTCCTGCAAGAGACGTGGGAGAACTACGTCAAGGCGAGTTCCTTCCTCCGGTCCCGCCGCGCGCGCGCGTGTCCGCTGACGAACCGAGCGCGGACAACAGACTCTCTTGAACCCGTTCCACGAACTCAACGCTCCCATACGAAGTCCTGTCTTTGATGCACGCGTTCGGGCGAGCGCAAAAAAGCACCTTTGATTCAGGTTCCCGCATGTTTGTCGTCCTCTCCAGTGTTGTTGTAAGATCAATTCGCGTGCTCTTCCGGTCGTGTTTGCAGAGTGTTGGGATGCCAAAGTCAGTATACTTGGAGAATGTACGAAAATTTGGCAGGCCATACGCCATCTCGGCCGCGCGATCGACTCTCTCCCTCGACCACGACACTCGCTCAACATGGTACGGCCAGACGAGCCGCTCAGAGTCCTGTTCGTGAGGATGGTCGGCTGATTTCGCTTCATTCGCTACCAGGCCGGCGCCAGCACCAAGCGCATCGCGGCTGCGAACGCACAAACTCTGAAGCAGCTCAGGCTGGGAATGGCCGTCTCCGGCGTGTGTACTCGGCCGTTTCCTAGGTCACGCCCTCCTTCTACATGCGCGCTGACGATAGCTGCTCACGCGCGCTCTCTCTCTCCCCAGGGCGTCTACTTGCTGCACCTTTTGATCTTCTCGTCCGGGCGCTCCTATCGCCGGCTGTTCTTGTTCGCCGTCACAGAGGCGATCGCCGTCGGGTTGGGGAACCAGCTCCAGGCGATGGCCCAGCGGGGGGAGGAGCTCAACGGGAGCAAGGGACTCGTCAGGCGAGTTCCCCCACTGTTCTCTTTCGCCTCGTCTGGGTTGATTTCTCTCTCGCGCTGACACTGGCCGTGTGGATCCGCACAGCTACATGTTTGACGTCCTCTACGTGACTTGGTTCGTACACGTCGCCACCGCCCTCGTCTCGGCCAAGTTCTGGTACCTGTACTGGATCGTGAGTCGCCTTCTCCCGATCGCACCTACTCGGAAAAAGTCCTGGAAGCGTTATCTTCTTCGGGCTTGCTGACAGTGATAGGGGCTTGCGGCTCACAGATTCCCCTGTACGCTCTGTACCGCCTCGCGTCCTTTGCGCTGCCGTACATCTCGCCGTCGCTCGCGGCCGCTCTTCGAGGAAGCAACGGCGCGGATGCGGCGGGAGGCGGTTTCGCCGGACAAGACGGCTCGAACCAGCCGACGAGCAAGCGGCAGGAAAAGCTGCGGAAGCGCATGGAGCGGGGCGACCCGCGAGTGCAGCAAAAGGAGATGCGGGGGACCCGATAATCGAGGTTGGGAACTCTTGATTTTGTTTGTACCGATAAATGCAGAGGTTTTGCAACTTGCACTTTCGCATACAGCACTCCTCTCGGGTCTGAGTGAGGTACAAGGGATTGCCGGGAGACAGGGAGGGCACAGTAATACACAAGCGATCTCGGGGGAATGGATGCGGGGATGCGCCGATGAGTCAACCGGGCCAAGGGGAAAGGGGAATCATGAGACGAGGCAGGGTTTAGACAAGAAGACACGACATGTCGCAGAGGACAGAGAGACAAGGGTGCGAGAGAGAGAGAGAGAGCGAGGAGGCCGGAAGAAGGCTACAACGTCGAGACGGCTGTTGGAACGCCACCATCGGATGGGATATAAAATGATGCGAGGAGCCGTACGATGAAGCGGGGAAGGATTTGCTGTGAAGGGGGTTTGCGATGACCGAGGCGGAAGTGAGAGAGGTAGAGAGAGAAGAGAACGTTGGTTTCACTGCTGCTGGGACGCAGTGACAAAGTTGGCCGGCAGTTCGCGGATCGTGCAGCGGAAAAAGCTCTCAATGTTGCGGAGCATGTCGACTTCGTTCGGCGTGACGACGTTGAGGACCATGCTGTTCTTGTTGTGGCCGGTCGCGCAGGCGAGACTTTGAGAACGGGTTTCACACGCGTCAGAAAGATGTGGCAGGTGCAGCTCTCCTGCGAGCGCAGAAACAGAAGAACGTACCGGTGCACGTAGTCTTCGACGGCGCGAGGCATGTCAAAGTTGATGAGCAGGGGTACCTGCCCTACATCGCTCAGACCGCGACTGAGCGCGTCGTACAC